>WEDG01002017.1:0-171910 GCA_017591395.1 Schistocephalus solidus | reverse complement strand
TTTTCCAAAGAGTTTAGCAAGAGAGGGCGTTTTTATGAACTCCGCGATAGTTATGAATGTCAGAGCGGGAACCAGATTTAAAAACTGGTATTATAAAAAGAAGTTTTCCAATAATCGGGGAAGAAACCGTTTTCGAGAATTACTGAGAATAACTTGCTTAGTAAAGGTGGAAAATCCCTTAACTGTTTAATAAGTGAGTTTGGAATGTTATCAGTTCCAACCGAATGTGAATTTTTTAGGTGAGCTATTTCCTTTTGAATACATGAAGACGAGAAATTAATGGTTGTTAGAAGCGAATTTGAAAGCAGAGGAATTGTGGGAGTGGGGCTAGTTTCAATGGTAAAGTGGTTACCCAAATCCTATGTAACGAATTTTTTGTTACAGTCGAGTAAGGGCGGAGTTACATTCAGACGCTTAGCCAATGACCGAAAATGGAAGATTTGAGCAACAGATTTTGGATGAATTGGCATCACTTAGTGCCCAAGTATCCCTACGCTTATCTCTCGCGAGCCTAATTTTCGATGCTAATTCAAATATTTGTGCAATCCTTAAATGAACTGAAAAAGAGCTTTTATATGAATCCTTAAGTTGCTTTCGTAATTTTTTAAGTCTGTTCTGTAGAAAATGCGGAACATTAGAAGAAGCTGTATTTGAACTAAAAATCTTAAACGGGATAAAAGCCTGGATTTTTTCTGTGAGGCTCTGCAATAGCTCACGGAAAATGTTTGGATCGTTGATTGATAATATGCTATGCCAATCTAGAATGCTTACGAAATTATTTATTATTTCATGGTTTGTGTTAGCAAAGTCGAAGTTATTGCATTTAACCTCAGGCTTCGTAAGAAGGGGGACTGGAAAACAAGAGTGAATAATTGCGTGATCACTTGTGAAAAGATCATGATGAAAATTCATAAGGAGAGGGTGGACATCATTTGTAAAAATTAAATCTAAATGTTGTCATTTCTAGTAACTGATCTGACTAGTTGGGACATGTTTGAAAAGTTAATAGTATCGACCAATTTCTGATGTCTAGACGGAGAGGAATTTGCCTGCCAGTCGATGTCTGGCAGATTGAAAGCGCTTTCGATTATTTTGACATCAAATTGAGTGTCTGCAACTTTTTCAAATAGTTCACAGAGCTCGCTTTCATTGCCAGAATAACACGGAGGATTATAGACACAGCCTGTTTCCGCTTTTTTATTGTGCGGGAGGATGACTGAAGCGAAGCATACATTTCCAGAAAAGGACAAAATGCTCGGCTGAAAAGGGAAATGTACAAAGGATGACTTCATATAAAGGAGGCAACCACCGCCACGTTTTTCAGCGTGGTCTTGTCGGTACAAATTGAAATTATCTATAGCAAGTGTCGAGTCAGAAATAAGAGAGTGAGCCCAGGATTCAGTGATGCACAGCACATCTGGAGCAAGCTCAAAGGCTACTGTTCTAAGCTCAGCCATCTTATTTACAACTGATCTCGCATTGAGTGAAACTAAGCTGAGCATATTCCTGAGCTGGAGGTTACGCTCATCAGTATTTATCAAAAAGTATAATTTGGTGGCGAAGAAGAAAACTAGAAAGAAGAAACAAAAGGTGGGAAACAAAATTGCTCTGGTCTACAATTTGTCGAAATGTGACTGTTAAGCGATTTTAGATTATTGTACAACGGCATATTTGGATGAAAACCTTGGAAGGGAAGGCTATATTGTGGCGTTTGAAAGATAGGGGGTGGCATGGAAATGAGATTTTGAGGGAAGAAAGCATAAATTGGCGGAAAACGTGCATTTGAAAAAGGAATAAATGATTTCAAAAAACTGGCGCGTTGTTTGAAATTGGTTTCGAATTTCAAGTACCTCAAGCCTACGAGTTTTAAGTCTCTACCTCAGTGTAGAAGACAAAGTGCTGGAAAATGATTAAAGAATTGTCTTTATATTCCTCTGAGTTTGTAAATTGCGACTTGGACCCTCGATCTTTGCTGCTTTCGGAAACTCACGCCGGCTGTGTGCTCCCTGCATCTGCTCTCAATCGCGGAAGGGGCTCAAACCAAAGGCTGAGTCCTTATATTTTCATATTCTTATTGTTGAATATCCTTACTGACTCTCTGTTAATTTTGTGGCAATTCTAACATGCAAAACTCAAGTTCCATAAGTTTATTGTCACAAAAAATTGGTCCACGACCTAGTTGCTTGGGGCCGTCTATCGGCACCTCTATCCACTCGGCTATATTGGCCGGGAATCTTGTTAAGCAATTTAATGGACAAGCAGAAAACAATTGTAACTATCGTTATTCTGCTATTTTTTCACCTCCCGCAAAACGGGGTAAAGTTCAGTAAGCTTAACTAATGTAGCTTACGAAGACGAAACATGTATGGTGTATTTCAGCCTCCAGCAGAAATTCTCAGGGATGGAGCAAGAAATAAGCAATCTAAGACAAGAAATAGATAACTTAAAAAAAATATATATCTTGCCTAACTGCTAAAAAAGGTCCTGTTCATAATAAACCTTCCGCAAAGCAAAATTCATACTCATATATAGCTTCTTCAAGCTTACATAAAAGTCACATTAAACATATCGCGATAGCTGGACCCGGTAAACCAGAGGAATCTTCGCTACTTCCGAAGGGAGCCCCATCTAGTCCTTGCGCCACTCCACCGGTACTTAGTTCGGGTAGCATCAGCACTAATCTGGCTTTAGCGCCCATCGCTACATCACTGGTAGACGTTGCACCAACATGCGATGTTGAAGAGGTTGGCGAATTTGTAAAGCCAAAGAAGAAAAGGTCGAAGAAGAACAAGTCGTGCAGAGATTTGGCTCCAGCCTGCCCAACACCCGGCTCATCTGGACCTATCAGGCAAAGTCAACTGGTTACCAGTACTCACTCAGCTGAAAAATCTGAGTAACAAACGGGCCCTAGATTGAGTCGAAAACAGAATGTAGTCATTAAAGGTGTCCCGGAGTCAGCTTCAATTATTCCAAAGGAACGAGTTAAACATGACTTGGAACTCCTTCACTTGTATGCAAAAACGCTGCTAACGGACGGCGATTCCATTCATATTCTCAAAGCCTATAGAATAGGGAAGCCTCTGTCTACACCCGATTCAAATCCTCGACCCAGACCTCTTAAAATCATCTTGGAAAACGAAGCACAGGCACAGCTCCTGCTACAGAGAAAATCAACCCTGCGGGGTCCGCATTCTGAAGTGTTTTTTTCAACCGGAATATGGGTTGAAAGAGCGAATGAAAATGTGACAGCTAATAATAGAACTGGAAACACGAAAGACCAATGGCGAGGCAAATCTCAAAATAAGGGATGGACAGATAGTTCAAGTGAAAAGAACTTTTCTTTGGCCGAAGGCAGTCACCCTGACAGCCTAACTGTCCCGTTTCAGAAACCAAAAACCTGCCCGCTTAAACTAATCGTCCTCAATGCCAGATCTCTGCTTAATAAGATGCCTTTCCTCCAGACTCTGGTTTTCATCCACCACCCTGACATTGTAATAGTTACAGAGACATGGGCAACACCCTGTGTATCCGACTCCGAACTCTCTATTCTAGGCTACGCTTACATTCGGAATGATCGACACGAGGGCCGTGGCGGAGGAAGCTGTATCTATGTTAGGCAACCGCTTACATTTTTTCCATTGGACTGTCGCCAATTTACCACGGTAGAGGAGAGCTGTTGGCTCCGAGTAGTCCTAAAAGATAACTACTCGTTACTCGTTGGTAGTGTCTATCGCCCACCCAATGCCAGTGAGGATTACGATCTTTGTCTCTCGCTGGCATTTCACGCCACAGCTGACTTAAATCTGAAGTACTGCTTGATTGCAGGTGACTTCAATCTTCCTGAAGTTCACTGGTTTCCAACTTCCGGTCCTGCAAAGTTCGAAGACCTACTTGAGGCCATAGATATAGGCATGTGGGACCAGGTAGTTGATTTTCCCACCCGAGGATCAAACATACTTGATCTTATTTTTTGTAGAGGTTGTCAGCCATTGTCAGTGTCACCTTTAGATCCACTTGGGAATTCTGATCCTACTATAGTACTTTCTACACTAGAACTAGAGGCTGCTGAAGCGTTTTCCAAAAAATAAAGCTTTTTCCGTGATTTCAGATCAGCAAATATGAGGGAATTGCTAACACACCTAAATTCCCACGACTGGAATAACTTTTTTGTATGTTCGGATGTGAATGTTTGTACTGATACTTTTTACAAAGTTCTAGGTCCACTCATTTCTCGTTTTGTTCCCCGTAAGAAAATAATTCATGTCAAGGATGAAGTCTACCTCCCTTTATCATTCCGCCGTAGACTGCGTAGACTCTCCCGTCGTTTTCATCTACAAAACGACACCTCCGTCCTGCCCTTGATCCAACAAATCTTTGAAGAGGCTAAGAGACTGTCTGACGAAAAAGGACAAGCCGATGAGGTTAACTTTGCCGAAAACCCTTCGTTAAATGTTGCGAAGCTCTTTTCGCGCACAGTTAAAGCGCAGAGAAAAACGTAGCACGCCGTACTTCGAGATGCCTTAGGAAACCCAAAAGCTGACGCTAAGTTGACTGCTGATAGCTTCAATACTTTCTTGTCAAAAACTTTTAGTGAACATACTGTCGCCTTTCTTTCCTAACATCCAGGTTTGGACCGGTAACGTCCTCGAAACCATAACTTTTACCCTCTGGGACGTGACCGTAGCCATTCGGCGTTTTCGTCAATCTTACAGTCCAGGACCAGATGGCGTCCCGGTCAGCGTTCTAAAGGCGGATGCCAACGATATTTTTCCATCTCTTCTGTATAAAATATTAAATCTTGCTCTTGAAAGTGAAACTTTCCTAATTTAAGGAAGGAATCGCACATATTGCCTTTTCCCAAACACGGCCGACCTACGTCATTTGACGACTTTAGGCCAATAAATACACTACCAGCAGTCTCGAAGATCTTCGAGACCTTGATCAAAGACAAGATGATGCGTCACCTAAGAGAGAATAACCTACTTAATGCGGCTCAGCATGGTTTTCTCGAAAAAAAGGTCTTGTGACACTTGCCAGCTCTCTTACTTTGATCATGTGCTACAATCTAGAGACAGCGGTTTTGCAATTAACACCGTTTACTTCGATTTCACTAAGGCTTTTGATCGTGTTGACCATGATCTCCTTCTACTGAAACTTGCCTCCTTCGGCATAGGTAACAAGCTTCTGAACTTAATATTTTCCTATTTGAATGCTCGCGCACAAGGGGTTAAATTTCTGATGTTATCTCCAACCCCACGCATGTGAGGAGCGGAGTTATTCAGGGCAGCATGCTCGGCCCGCTTCTATTTTGCCTCTTTGTCAACGATGTTCCTGATTGTTTTCAGTATGGTAGGCCCTTTATGTACACTGACGATTTAAAAGTTGCCTATCGATATAAACCGGTTGATCGCAACATAGTGTTTGAGCTCTTAAAAAAGGATCTTCAGGCCTTCGCTCAGTGGTGTCGCACATGGCGCCTCTCAATTTCTTGGCAAAAGTGCTCCGTTATGGTTATTGATGACAACCATCAGTCCCACCTTAGCATAGACGGTCACGATCTAAATGTGCACGGAGTTATAAAGGATCTGGGCATATCATATTCTAGTAGTTTTTATCTGTCAGAGCACTGTGCCCTGATTGTCTCGAAAGCACGCCAAACTACTGGGTTTATTCTCAGAAATTTTAAAACCGTCAAAATTAGAATCAGCCTCTATAAAATGTATGTCAGGCCTAGTCTGGAATACTGCTCGTTTCTATTTAGTCTTCTGCACGCTAGTGAACAAAAGAAGATAGAATCAGTCCAACACTTCTTTACAAACAGGCTTTTCTATTCAGTACACCAAAACCTGTCCTACCACCAACGCTGTGAGCTTACAAGCCTTGACCCGCTGTGGCTTCGAAGATTACAGAAGGGACTTTTTTTTACTGTTTAAACTACTAAACAGCCGTACATTTAACCCCCTTACATATCTGAGGCACCTCGACCACTCTCGGCGCACCAGTCATCGAGATGTATTTCTATTTCTTCCTTTGGCACGCACAGTAAGATACCGACAGTTTTTTTCGGTAAACGCTATAGCATTCTGGAATAAGCTACCTAAAAGTATCAAAATTCAGCAAAGCTATCCCTTGTTTACGCGAACTGTCAATAGTTTTCTACATTCAGGACACCTTCCAAAACTTTGGGTGCTGACTCTGTTGAAGCTCTCTTCGGTTCTGATGGCATTCACGGACTCTGAATCCTGTGCAGGTCTTCATGCTGAGGGCAATATTGCTGGCTCTGCAGTCCTCAATTGGCTTATTTCTCAGTCGACAGCGAACAGCCGCTCGCCGACATACCTGCTGGTGCAGGATACCGGATCCGTAACCTTGAATGGAGAGGTTCTTCACCGGGCACCTGTGTTAACGCGTCCCTGTTCAGAACTTTAATTACTCAATAAGCTGCAGTTTTTTCTCCTGAAAATACCTGAAACAACGATCAGGAGTTTTTTTCACTGTCAGCTTGACTATCTCCTGTATAAATATATTTTTGACCTTGCCTGAAAACAAGCAATAAATAAATAAAATTAAAATAATTAGAAGCGTTAAGTTTTTGGGGATTTCGGCCACCTTTTGGGTTGGTAAGGTTGCTAACATTAGCGTTCGCAGCCTTTGTAGATGCTGAGGGGTTAGCAGGTTTCCCATCGGTAATGACATTACTGATTTTAATGCATGGATTAGCCAATGATTCAGATTTACTAGGAGTTTTCTTAGATTTAGTAGATTGGGCAGCTATAGCAGGCATGGTTGCTTGGGATGAGAAAGAAGAGGCCTTGACACAATTTCACTCAAACCAGAAACAAGGTTAACGGGTGAAGATTCAGCTGGAATCGAAAGATAGGGAGTGGCATATAAATGAGATTTTGAGGGTAGTTAGCATAAATTGGCGGAAAACGTGCATTTGAAAAATGAATAAATGATTTCGAAAAACTGGTAACATACTTAGAAGCGTTAATTATTTGGGGATTTTGGACCCTTTTTAGGTTGGGAAAGATGCTAACGTTAGCGTTTGTAGATGTTGTAGATGCTGAGGGGTTAGCAGGTTTCCCATCGGTAATGAAATTACTGATTTTAATGCCTGGATTAGCCAATGATTAAGATTTACTAGGAGTTTTCATAGGTTCAGTAGATTTGGCAGCTATAGCAGGCAAGATTTGCTTGAGATGAGAAAGAAGTGGTGTTGACACAATTCCACTCAAACCAGAAACAAGGTTAACGGGTGAAGATTCAGCTAGAATCGAAATTCCTGTCGATCTGGATGGCCGTGGGCTTGCATTAGCTACAGGACAAACCTCTGAGATAAATTTTGATATTGAAGGTTAATGTAAGAAGATAGAATCAGTCTTCTACGAAAACACTGTTTGCTTTCTAACTTCGGTCCATTGTGGCTTGACAGATTACTGAAGGGACTGTTTAACGTTCTTAAACTTTTAATCAGTCGTACATTTAACCCTCTTACTACTCTGAGGCAGGTTGACCACTCTCGGCACACCAGCAATCGAGATGTCTTTTTATTTTCTCCTCTGGCACACACAGTTAGATACCACCAGTTTTTTCCGGAAGTATCAAAATTCACTAAAGCTATCCTTTGTGAAGAGAGTTGTCACTAGTTTTGTACATCCAGGTCACCTCTCCCGAATTTCGGGTAGCAGTTAGGTAGAGTCTTTCTTTCGTTATGATGGCGTTCACGGACTCTGAATCCTGTGCCAGGTCTCATTCGGAGGGCAATGTGGTTGATTCTGCAGTGCTTAATCGGCTAATTCCTCAGTTATCAGCGAGCAACCTTTGCCGAAAAACCTTTAGTTGGTGCAGAATACAGGATCCATAACACTGAAGGGAGAAGGACTACACCGTGCACCTGTGTCAACCCTTACCCGTACCGAACTTTAATTATTCAATGAGCTGCAGTTTTTTCCCCTGAAAACACTTGAAAGATTTATCGGGAGTTTTCTCCCTGTCAGCTCGATCCTCTAATGTATATCTATTTCGGATTTGACTATGAACTTTCAATAAATAAATAAATAGAAAAAGACAAGCCGAACGCGAATTCAAACCGCAATTGGACAAACTGCAAATAATTTATCCAACTGCTTATTTAAGGCCGGCGGAAATAATATGGGACAGTAAAAAGAACCTGCTTAACTGAGAATTTATAGCAAGTTCACTGTTATGGCCAGGAAATATGGGAAAAATATACGGTTCACTTATCTTCAATAATTGGTTCGCGCGCCGTTGACCTTGTTCACTCCCCTTTCGTGGTTAAGGTTAATTGAGAGTCTGCATAATGGCAAGATCTGTGAAATTCGAACGCCAAAGCGCTTGTGACATAGTAAGAAGATGACGATTTCCTAGCAGCAGTTGATCTGTCCGATAAGGACCACGAGGAGTCGGACGGGTATTCTTCACTCAGTTTAATGTTTTTTTGTAAACTGTCATTAACATCGCGCTAAACACGATTTGCTAGAGATTCGGAATGTCATTATCATATAATATGAACAAACACGAATTGAAAATAAAGCAATGATATAAATGCGCAACAGTGATGTGTTACGGCAAGCGATGACCTGTTTGGATGGGACTTGGCCTGAAATACCTGCTAAATGACCGGTAGGGAACACAGCACTGTCAGAAACTCCACCTAAAAGCCACAGAAGATGCCAAAATAGTGAGAAGAGCGAATGAAGATGAGTTGCGGGAAAGGGGATTGGCGGAAGAATGGGAAGATTACTAGCTATGTTTGCCAAAACTATAGTTACCCCATTGCCATCCAAGATCCGCTCGTAAAACCGTTCGCTTCATACAAACAACTCTAGGTAAATTCCAGTCCATCACCTTAGACAACTATCCCCAATCGCCAACCAGTCAAATACTGGGCTCAATTTGGACGCAAAAAACGCTAGCTGGCATCGTATTGCCTTGCTATAAGAGCAAGCAACCATCGCCCAGAACAGGTGTATATAGTTTCAATACGTTAAGGTGTTATCTGAAATCTGTAATTGATCAACAATAATTTTAATCTGTTAAAAGAATTATCAGAGATGATCCATATGACACTGCGTAGTTAAAGGTCTTCGAGAAAATTTGGACTGAGAAATATGCATATTAATGTTAAGTTAACAATCATGTTTTGAATTTCAAATTAACACAATATGATAGAACTAATAAAGAATTTGACATTCAAGAACGAAGCACAGTTTGATTGCACTTTTGTGCACACTTAAACTGTTACATTTCTTTATTCAGCCTAAAAGCCCTGAGCCGTTAATATACTAGTTACTGTTCCTCTAGCACTTCTTTTACTCATTCATAGACCTTTTTCGATAATGTGGTTGGATTAAAAGAATTAAAGACCCCACGCATAAATTCTAACCTAAATAGGAGTGCAAGGATAGGGATCGATGTATTAGAATTTTCTACCCCTGAGAGCACTTTCCATACAACTTAGGCGGTTGATTTTTCGCAAGTGCAGTTGTGCGAGCCTCTTGTAACACATGCGCGAAGGCATTTTGGGTTTTGCCTCTTACTGCTCTTGATTGTTTATTATTATTTCCTGGTTTCATACTCAGTTAGCAGCTCCGAACCCCATTTCGACTAAGCACTACTTTTTAAAATCCTGATAAGGAAAATCAATCGTGTTTTCTGTCGCTCACGTACTTTGTTGACATTTACTTGACCTACAGTAGTCGTGGGTAAGGAATCGTAAGCAATTCGTCTGTAAAAAGGGTTTTACTTATTAAATTTATAGGCCTTTACGTTTCTCCATGGCGAAGCTTCAGTTTTCTCTTTTATTTATGTCTTTCCTTAAATGGGAGTCGTGTATATATATACACTACGCCCATTTACGGAAAGCTGCTAATTGCTAGTAGTGTAGCTATAGATACACTTCTAGCAACTAGTCGACCCACCCCTCTTTGTTGATGTGATTTATGTGCACTTGGCCTAAGCGTATTCCTGCGATTTGGCTATCAGGGATGACTATAAACCAAACCGAAACGAGCTCGATGGTTTTTCTGCTAAAAGTTGTCAGTTTTTCTTGAAAAAGGCGAATTGTGGGCTGTCGAGCATTGTGTTCTTAACCTTCGATGCCACAACTCATAAAGTTTATTAAATGCATAAGTTAGGTTACGCTATAACGCTGTCGAATAGCCGCTTTTTGAATGTAGCTTGGTGCAAATATCGTGTGTATTCATTACTTTGGATACACTGGACACTGTACTGCCTTATGATGCAGGCCGCAAGTCTGTGCGACTTAGGTTTTCCTGCTTCAAGTTGATTGTGTAGTCCACCGACTCTTCATTTTCCTTCTTTCAATTTGAAATGGGTTGCACTAAAACGCGGATACTAAATGTCCAATAGACTCGGCAACTGGGTCTTATACCATCTCTGTGGTAGTTATGCAAGTTTTCCAGCACGTTCTTTTATGTAAGCTACTAACGTGAATTCTTTGGCCGACTCGTATCGTTTACGGCACCATTAATCTGTGCGATTGAATTTTCGATCCTCCGAACCCGTTGTCATTTGACCTTCTATTGATAAATAAAGCATAACTCCTCAAACCAGAATAATTCGCTGCACATCTTCGTTTGATGTGTTGAATCCCATTTGATCTAGTCGATGACCGCATTATCTGAATGTGTGACGCCTGTAAGAGGCTCCAATCGGGTCCCGTAAGCTGAGGCTTCAATTCATTCGGAATCGTCAACTACAGAACCCGAATTTCAGCCGAATAATGTCCTTAGATCACCACTATCGGACCTTATTACCTGATGAACTGTCTTACTCTTCTTTTGCTGATTCCTCCAGCGGGGACACAATCACAGAAGCGAAAATACCTTGTGCGCGCGCATTACTATGCTTCCTTCGGACTAAAAAAGAAGCAATTGTTTTGCCGAGCTCATCAACGCCTAAAAGGACAACACCTCTAATCCTATAAAGCCGTCGCATAATCGTTTCATCTTCTTTATAAGACATTACTTCCGTTATTTCGCTACATTCCAGTCAAGGATGAAGCCAAAGTAGGCTTTGAGCAGGCGACAATCCTCGGCTCCGAAACAAAGACCGTTCGCCATGTTACCTTCGAAGTCTGAATGCATTGTTTACTATGAGAGGGCTACGGACAGAATTTAAAGGTACTAAAATCTAGCGTTGTTGATGTAGCCCATATCAGGTTATTGCAAGAACGGACACTGGTTGTTTAATTTTTTTTTTTGGGGGGGGGGGGGGGGTTAAAGGCATTTCGCTAGTCTTTAGGATCTTCCAGAGAGGATCTACATCAATCCACTCAAACGCTGTTCAATTCGTTTAGGTCGACGTATTAGAAGTTCTCGCATTTAAATTTACCTCCCTTTCTACGAAAAGAGAGGCAGAACTACGTTTTTGGTTATCTGAGGATCGCTTAGCACACTAAAGTCACTGAAAAGCAATTTAATTCATCCAATATATAACATCAGTTTGGGTCTAGTAAATCGCACTTAACGCCCACAGGTCAGCCGATTAGCATCCTAAGGTGCTCTAATTCAAATTGTTGGCTAGAAAATCTGCGTTGATTCTGGTGGTTACATTGACCACGAAATGAGTGAAGAAGCAAATAAAACTTACTGTTTCTATGATAATCAGGCATAATTTCGCGCATGTATGTAGCATGTGGTATGGTGTCCACATCTGGTTCTCAAGTACTAGATATGGGCACTCACTCCTCAGCTTCTCGTATTTTCTTATGTTGTATCATAAGTAATTACGGCTTCATAAACTACCTTTCCGCATACGCTCCATTCCTCATCATTCGCTATGGAGATAACATACCTTGATAACAGCTCCTGTTTAATTCTCTGCTTCAGATTTCGCTAATACCACACTTTCGAAATATAAGGGCTTATGTAATTAATTTGTAATGCAAACATTATCGGGTTTAAATTACGTTTACTGCTTGATTCGCGTTGAGCGACTGTCGAGAAATAAAACGGCCTATCGTTTGCCCAGAAAATATATGCAGTCTATGCAAGGGGTTCTTTGGTCATTCGAATACCAGGTACTCGGATGTTTTTTTTTCGGGTGCGGACGTACAGCGTCAGCAGCATGGCGGGGAAGTCGAACGCAGGCAGGCATTTACTTCCCTTTTATTGTTTATATTCGTTCTAACCTGCTACCTTACTGTCACTGGAGGGAATGCGGGACGGTGTCTGGAAATTCGTATTCAATGTGTCCTTTTATTACCTATTTATCCTTCGGTACTAACTCCTGTAGTTATGTCATCGTTAAACAATCGATTAAGTATGTGTCAATTAAAAATATTGAAGTGAATTTTAATGTTTTGATGATACTTGACATGCCGATTGATTCCATAGCTTTAAGGGTCCCTCGAATGCGACGAAATAGTAAATGGTCAGCTCTGGTTCGGTAGATAATTCTATCCCCAGTCAAGGTCACTTAGGATCTGAATCCGGACCAGGTTTTCATGGCCGTTCGATCGTTGTTGTCTACTGTCCACTGGGCGCTCCGCAGCATAGTTGGCGCTGGACTTATTATTTGTACTTGTTACGGCTGCGATCATGCCTGATCTAGACGGTCTCGTTGATGTCACGTATTGTACCTCTCCACGCGTGATGATTAACGGCAGCGGATCTGGACAGCTCTAGCCAGTCTTTTCTCCAGCGACGGACGCCGAATACAAATGCTCCAAGCACCGCCTCCGAACGGGACGGTGACGTTAAATTTTTAGTGATTTATTATTGCGTGATAGTAAACTTGCACAGCATATACCGCAGTCCCTCCTCCATACCCAACTGGACCCATTGACATGGTTAATGCAAGAGGACTGGAGGAGCAAAGGGGTGCAGGTGGTTGGCGCTACAGAACCTCAGCGGCTCTCGTCCACGCTTTCCTAGAATGTCTAGGTCAAGATTTTTATCTTTCGAGCCATGGACCTAAATCCCGCTAACTGCAGGTGGCTTTAAGGCACAATGTTAAGTAATCGAGAGGTGGTCTAACTGCGTTAATTAACGTCCATAGGAGCTACTCTGCGACCCTGCCGCACATGGAAGCGTTTCGATTACGATAACTTCATTCATCCTCAGCCTAGGTTCCTAGTTCTTAACGATACTGAAGGCTGTCTAACTCTGTATATCTGTAATTCAATCAATTCGTGAGGTCTGATATTTTCTATGTTTGTGCTATATAGATTAGCAAATTTATTCACCGCCCCAAGGTGGTGGTTCCTGACTGTAACTATCGGTTCTATTTGCTCCATCGTTAGCGCACACAAACCAATTTCCTCCTACTGATGGTAAATGAGCAGGTTTCGCGCCCGTATTCTTGGAGGTTTGTACTGGACTACTGTAGTTGTTAGTTTACTTTTTTGAGGTTGCAGACATCGGTGAATACAAGATTAGGACACTCGTTTATAAAGGCCCATATTCCTTCACAGGAAACCGAAGTTTTTTACCAGTAATATTGACTGCCGACTGTTTTTTTACACTGTATGCCAGTAAACTTTACTAAGGCTGAAGACAATTGTGACAAGCATGCCTACCAGAAACATCGTGAGCTGACCTTTTCTGCCAAATATCAGTCGGGACAACTGTGTTAGAGGCCCTTTTCTAGTTGACAAGTGTGACGCAAATGCTGGCTCTCTTTTATCAATCACCTAGACTATAACGCGTTATCTAAACGGACACTCAACGGTGACTAAGTCGGGAGTAACCATTTCAGGTATCCCTGTCTACATCTTACCAATCTACCATCCGTCGCACTTACTTTCTACAGCAGTCTTACCGTATGAAAAACGACGCTATCTCTGACGATAAACTCAGCACGAGTCCGACGGCTGAGAAAAATGAGCGCATTTTAGAATAAGATATGAGTAATGGTTAGAAAATCCGCTGTTTCAGAAAAACCTGTCCGCCGTACTGTATCTCAGGTTTCCATTTTCCAAACTATTCAACCTTTTAGCCAACGGCCAAAAGACTGTCGGGCATGCCACTTCGCGCGAACAGACAACGCCGAAGACCCGCTCGTCAATTTTCTCCCCTTGGTCCTGGTACCACCAGCTCCTTGATCCGCAGGGATCCCCAGTGGCGCCGGACAGATGCCCTAAACAACAACAGTGGTAGCGCTGGTGGTGGTTGGGAGAAAGTTACTATGCGGAGGCAAGCTTTTGGAGCAGGCCGTCGTCGACATGTCCGGGAGGAGGACCTCACCGAGGACTCCGAGCTTAGTGATTCGCCACAGTCGCAGCCGCTAGCCAGCAAGGTGGTTCCCTGCTGTCATAAGGCCCCTTTTGATCCACCGCCGTCAGATACCAGATCCGGAATTGGAGGAGCCAATCCTTCTGGTTTCTTTGGACGTTTGGACCCGAATCAATTCATGCTGGCCTGCTATGCCCAGCTTTATACTCAATATTACAAAGCTTACGCAAGCAGATCGGAGGGTGTGGACCTTTCGCCTCCTTTTCCTGACCGGTTGGTTCATCCTCATTGCTTTTCTAGACATACAGTTTTCGATATACATACGACCTCTGCGTATAAATGATGTCTAAAAACCAAATAATAGCTCGAATTGTTTGCGCGCCCAACTAATGTCTCAAGTCCCCACCATGGCAGAGGCAATTCACAGTAATCCTTCTCAGTCGCTTCTGTCTGTATCACCATGAGCTTATAAGAAAAGATTTGTGAGGTTTTCTCCCGGATGGGCGGGTGGGGGGGGGGCATATTTTTATCAAAACTTTTTGTTTCACTGAACCCTCGAACACCCTGTTCTCAGCTGTTCTGCCAACGTTGTTTCTGTTTATGCTTCCATCCCTCGGGCTTTCCTGTGCTCGATAGTGCTTTTTGATTCAATGTGACCAAAATTATTTTGATTAATTCAAGACCGCTACCGCAGATCAAGAATCAGAGCCCAGCGAATGAATACGTCAGCGACTTCGTTTGTTTCGCTTGCGTCGTGACTTTATTCGTATGCAGCTTTGTTTCTAGATTATACGGATGACCTTGTGATGCTAACGGATATCGTTGCAGAATCACAACGTTCCATGGTTCAAATGGGGAGGAAGACGACTCTAAAAGTTTTCCCAGATGGTGATATATTTAGGTTTCCAAGCGCGATATATCTAGCTGGTCGCGATATACGGGGAAATTCTTGAGCTACTTAGCACTTTGTGTTATCCAAGGTCGACCTTCCTGTGTCAAGAAGCTGAAGGTGAAATCCACCTGCGGTTTAACCAGAGCTGCTCGGCCTTCATCCACCTTCGTTTAAACCTCTCTAGTTGAAATGAGATCACTTCGAAATAGCGAGGTCCAAGCAGGTGGATTTTAGGTTAGACTTTTCCTTCCATATGGGAATAAATCATGACCGTATGCTCAGAAGAGGTACGCCGTCGGGTCATTCTGCCTCAATAATGTGTTTGCACCTATCCTTTAAACCCTACTGTCAAACCACATCTCCGCCTGAACTGAACTGAACCCCATTCGATAAACTACACTTACCGCACCCACTAAAATGCGATGGCTCGAGCATGTGCCCGACGTTAACGTGAAAGCGAAGTCGTCTGGAATCTCATCTCGACTGAACACGGCTCTCTCTGGGAACGGCGTAGGCTCTACCACATGACGCTGTGGGTACAACTTATGAGGACTAACCTTGAACCTATACCTGGCTCCACAGTCTTCGGTCTACGGGGCTGGCCTGCCACTTGATTCAACGTCACTCACAGTCTACTGTTCACAGACTGCGCTTGATTAGTATCATTCGTGATTAGTTTATCCTAAATCTTGGAGTTTGCAGAATCATTCATGACAGAGTACCAGCTGATACCGTCTTTACACTCTGTCTTTTTCGAAATGATGTGTTCGCTGTCTGCATGTTTATGTACTCATGCCTCTAAATAATTGGACTTCATAGGCAAATGTAGTGCCATGATGGGAAATTGCCAAAACGGCTGTTCCCAAACCTTTATTCTAGAAGTGCAATTGTGGGTATAATCTCTTTAAGGCGAATTATTATGGGACGGAAGTTCGGCCTTTACAAGGAGATCAAGTTATTACGACAAGATTCACTCTGGTAGGTTCTTTTTCATTCTGTGTTTTTACTTTCATCGTCTAATCACATTCCCTCCGCTGAATCTTTTGGAAACAGCTGTAACCAAGCGTCTCGATTTGGCAGTGGTCAACTGTGCAGATGGTGTCTTTTTCCGTCCTAGCTGAAGTTTTCGACCAAGATCTGTCTGCACCGCTCGCGTTTGTGTTCTCAGCAGCTCCACAATGCCGATCGACGATACCCATCGCATTCCCTGTGGACTGAGTGCAGCACCAGTGACTTGCAAGTGCATTAATTTATAGCGAAGAGACATGCGCAGCGCCTGCCGCACTATCCTCCCCGAGCCACCTGGCTCCGATGTCAAGACATCTTCAAAACGACCGAAAAATTGTCCTAGGTGTCGTGGCTGACAAAGCTTAACAGCCAGTCTACGCGTGCCACATATAGCCTGGTTCTCCCTGCATGTATCTTGGTTCAATGAAGGCAGTTCGGATCTCACATGTGTGAGAGCGCCAGTTCTCAGTTTGACGAAGAACCTGGCTGTCCCGTCAGTTGGCAACCCTCCAGGTTACGACCCATACTGCGTCCTTATAAATTCAAGTACATCGCTTTTGTCACGCTGAGGAACGTCCTGATTTACCGTGAGATTAATTATCCAGTATCGACCTCTCTCTCTGTCCTCTCTTGCACGCTCCAGTCAACCGTCCGAGTATGTAAATCAACTGGTGCCGGGATTGGAAACGACGGTGGTTGTGACAAGAGGTTCTACGTCTAAGGCCTTCCACCACACGCGTGTACGGCAACAGTTATGGGCTCATGTAGACTCAGTGCAACCATATAAACACGCTAAGTGACCCAGTCTGATTCCAATTTTTTTCGGCCCATCTGCGGCGCGGTCTGGGGTGAAAACCATTGGTGTGTTCACGACCATCAGCACATGTCAAGGGCAGTTTCGGGCATCTTAAATGACCTCGTCCCCGTATTATAACATCACACGTGACCGAAAGTAAATAGGTTTGATGTCAGTCTGCACGCATCTTTCGCTAACCGAAGACAACAAAACTATCTCCCGCTGTAATGCACTTGTAGAACAGTTTCTCGACTGTTGCGGACCTAAGCGGGTGTAAACATGTGTCTGACACGCTGGCAATATGAAAAAATGCCTGCTTACAGTCTGCGATGATAGTCTCCTGCACGAGCCCGAATTCTCGGGCTGCTACACCTATTGTCCCAGTGATCACGTGTTCGTCTTCTTTGCATACTTAGTGTCTGCGTCTGAGACCATTTTCACTCTGCGTGACCCTGTCCTGCTATTTTTTTACTCATTGGTGCGATTGAGATTGTCATGGCGCCAATCATTGCTCATTCGAGGTAATAGTGGGCCCCATTTGGGTTAGCCGGGCGTTAGTTTATCATAATGCCTACCAAAACCCTGAGACTTATCAAGGATTTGCAAATGTCTACACGGTGGAAAAAGGCTTGTGTTTCGACAGGGCCGTCTTTTCCGCAGCCTATGAGGGTCTCAGAGTAATCTGAGTGCATCAGATGAAACATAACAGTCGATTTGCATAAGAAAACAACTTTAATGCAAGGTGCAATCGCATTTTACGGTATACTTTTAGGACAGAACGCATTTCGGGTTTCGGGCCTTGCTTTCAGTCTAAACCTCAGTCACAGGGTCGCTCACTGATCAATAATCGGGATGTAAAGGAAAGGGCTATCTCGGGATTATTTACCGTCAGGCAGTCAGCTAGAGGTCAACCTTAAAACAAGGGATGTAGACCTCTGATTTTAAACTTGGGCAAGTTTGTTGTGAATCTGTACGGTGTACAGCTGGAGCTAACGGCACGCTTTCTGGCTGCTGCAATCAGCGAAGCCCGTGTGAATGGTGCTCACGAGACCTCACTGCTTTTTACCGAACCAAATATTGGCTTATTGGCCAGCTGAACTGTGGTTTACCTCTTGCCAGCCTATCATTGCACTATTGCCTTCTAACGCTGGCAAAATTGGCCTCAAAACGGCCATCTCGGCTGCTATTGCCTACCCTTGTTAAGCTTTTCGAGAGCCCGTGTTACTTTTTTCCTCTTCTCAGCTGAGCCTTATCGAATTAGCATTGCTCTGGGGTAACCTTTCCATGCGTCAGACGGGAGAACTGAAAAGAGTTGGATCGGTAACTCATTCAGACTGATTTGTAGCCTACTTTGGCAGTATAGCTCGTCATCCCTTCTGCTCCCATTGGGTGGACATTTGTCACTTATAAGGAATTGAATACTTATTAGCAACTAGTTTTCCATCCTCTTGCCTGTGTTTCGGAGTGCCTGAATTTCCGTTGACTACTTCGCCCTTAACTAGCATCTCTGGGCTTTCAGGTTGGAGAACACATCGTCTCACGTACCACCAACATTGAAAGCGTATCTTGCATTTCAGGTCGTAGTGCTCTACTAGCCGTTTCTGTCAATTACAACTTTAAGCATATAAACAACGCAGTTGCATTGTTCATATTCTGAGGAAGCATTGACTTTTACTCTTGATCTGGTTTAATGGAGGGGTCAGCCGTTCCACACTTTTCCTCTGTGGAATCAGTCGTCTGGGGGTGCAGAGGTGTTTCTCCCGACGTCTAATCCGATTTCTACACTCAGACCATCTTGATCTGAGTAGAGACTACCGTGTGACACGCGTAGACGGGCTGCTTGGCTTTGCCAGACACTGCACTTGAGCCCGCCGCAAGGACAGGGTATGTTGCAGAGACCCGACAACACTATCTCTATTCGACGTCCTTTTCCAAGGCTCACTACCTCAAGGTCATGCAACTTTGCTAACCTGCAGAAGCTTGACCGACTTCCACTCTCACACGCACAGGCGCCCAGGCTGTCGTGGGTGCCCAAACGCCACTTGAACACCCATCCCTCGGGTAATGCAACACACACCCATTGGGCAACACTTACCTTGCTCCACAGACCTATTTAAGCGGCTGTCACCACTGGCTCGTTCTCTCTCAGGCAGTCAACACTATCCCTATCCGCGCTAGGGGGCCACTGCTGCCTGGGACTACAGCTGTGCCTTCTGTCTTTTCCTATGACCCGTGGTTTGACCTAATGATAGTAGTGGTCAGAACACAACCGCGGCTTAGGCTCTACATGTGTACCGGTCTAGTTGATAAGGGTTAAGAAGCTAAAACTGATTGTCTCTGCCTTTCAAGCCATTTTTAATCGTCATTAAGCATTTAGATTCTTCCTCACCCCGCAAAGTGATTAGTTACTCCAAATTTCTCTTACGGAGATGTAGACAAAAGTATAGCCTCCTCGAACCACGCCTACTGGTAGTTTCTGCAGATATGCGTGGAATTCGACCTGTCGGACACTTTTTTAAATAGAAATACTTTCTTTTTACCGCTTTACTAACAGAGACTCCTATGCCCGCTTGCGGTATGCCAGTCAGCCAGGCAGACGGCCTGACTTGCCAGTCATGTCTGGCTCCGAATATCGTCGCGTTACTCTTATTGAGACGCCGGATAAACAACCACTGACACAATCGTCTTCCCGTTTCTCCGGGATGCCGGCCATGGATTTGCGGACATCGACGGAGGATAGAACCCCGACCGCTAGTCTGCAACGCACACCATCCAAAAAGGAGGAGGGTGAAAAGAAGAGTAAGGAGGTTTCTTGCTTCCATGTGATCTACCTTTCTTCCTGAAAAACCTCAGCAAAACCTTTTACATTCTTGCCTATGTGGTCAGACTTGAGGATGAATCGTGTTTAAAGCCTTTGTGCGTCAGGTATCCTGCTGTGAGACGGAATCGGTGTTAGGTAGTTTTACCTAGATGGCACATAGTCTGTCGACTCGGGAAAGTGAATTTTTCTCCCGAAGTATCACTTTCCCTCAGCTTTAACCTCCGCCATCTGTGGGCGCGTAAGGGGCGTGGTTTCCTCATTCGTGGTGGATGGCAATTCCGGCAAGCGCTAGTCTTATAAATGTGTGTACTAGCACATAGTTAGTAGTGTGTGTTTAGATATTAGTTCAGTTCAGTTCAGTTTTATTAAGGGAAATATAGGCGAAGCCTTTGAGCTCCCTATTGATGTCAGTTACACTGTAAATTAAAAAGGCTGACATATAATGGACGTTGGACAAAGGGTTATCTCACGGACACACTGCAGGGCATCGGACAAACAATTATAAAAAAATGTTACTCAAAAATAGGGAGTAGTAGCTGATACGAAACCTCGAATTTTTGGAAAATGCGTAGAAGTCCATCGTTCTTACCTGTGAAGAAGAGAGAATTTAATCGGGTTCTGTGGACAGTAGACGTGATCCCTGCAACGCTGTATTTCCTGTCAAGCTCTTCTCCTAGTTAATGGCAAGTTAACCTTTGAACGTCATAGGTTAATTAAATCCTTTGCTTTGGCCGTAGACTTTCTGGGGTAACTGCGCTCTTTATATCCACTCTTCATGTAGAGGTATAACCCTCCAAATACAGACGTATTTTTCGCCTTATTGCAGTACCGCCCCAAAAGCCGACTGAGATTTCGACCTCAAACCACAGCAGTGGACAGTCTCTCGTCATGCCAGACAAGGTCTCAACCTGTTACCAGTCTAAGCATTCGAGTGGTGCAACTGCAGCTAAAGTGAAAACCGAAAAAGATGCTGACGAAGAACAGTCCCTAGAAGAAGGCGAGGCTGTGGACGACGACGATGATGAGGATAGTGGTGAGACTGAGAACAGTGACGAGGGGACTGATTGCGTTGAGACAGCACCTCATCCGACGAATGAGGTTGCACAGAGACTTGAAGGCAATTCCGGACAACGACACAGAGACCCCATTGAATACGATTCACCTCCAAGTCGCCGGGTCAACATTGAAAGGCCACTTCGAAATTACGTCCCCTCGCCCGCGTCAGGCTTGTCCGATTTGCAGTGAGTCTTACTATTTCTGTAATCTTAACTGCCGAAAATACGACGAAAGCCGCCTTTGCATGACCTCCGACAATGCTGCTCGAAACTTCCGCTAGCGATCAAACTTTTATTTGCATCTCATATAAATAACACCTACCAGAAAGTAATAAGTAGAGTAATACTAGTAATAATATTTACATTCGCATAGGTTTCCGTTTGAAGTCCCCCCCTACCTCCTGTCACTCATGGCCTCATCAATCAACTTTCCGGAACTAGCCAATCGTCAGCTGAATGATTATCTCACCAATTCCATCAAAACCGTGCCTTTCCTGCCGATCGTCCTCAAAAACGCATTTGGTACCTCCTTTCCCATACCCACTCTGTCCGGGGAGCAGGAAGCGACAGTCGAGGAGTCGGGGAGGCACCGACGTGAGGCTGCCGGAGGAGGCGGTGACAGCGGTGGCGTTCTATCACAAATTCCACACTCACGTATAAGCATGACAAAAAATCGTGAGTGGAGCCAACGAGAAAGCCCAAAGAAGTCACTATCCACGTCGAAACGATCCTCGAAGCGGACAGATCGACGCCAGGGACAGCGATCTGCTGACTCTACTGCGTCCCCACTCAGACCGTCGTCTCTGAGGCTAGCGTCTGTAGAAGGACAAAAAAAAAGGAAATAAGGTATTCTCTACCAGGACATGTTCTATTTAATGTGCAACGTTATGAGACCCTGTGCCGATTTAATAAGAGACTAGGTAGAAGTGCCGAGAGTCACTCATTGTTTTTAGACCTGCGTAGGTCCTTGCTCCGGCAACGCTCCTCAATAAGATTTTTATCACACGGCAAGACAATTATATGTTCTTATTTCATCCTCCACCGAAGGAGCCGCTTGCACTTTGCCTTGACCGGGACAATCCTGTTCTAGGTATGCACAAACTGTCATTAAGCATGGTAGATCACTAAAAAATGCACTCGACACATTGCTCCTACGGGTGCTATCTGGGTTTTCTATTTCTTCGAAATCAGGAACCCGTCGTGCCTAGACCGTCGGCATTTCCGATATGCCTAACATTTTGGATTCACACCTGAACCCATTTCTTTCTGTCTCTACTGCGGTTGCTTTCGAGTGTGATGTCTGAAGGTCAGGTGTGTTGGAGAGATTGTTTCAGCCGTCTACTTACCCTCTTTTCAACTGCCTCCTCTACGGCAGTTACTTATATGCCTCAACTGCTACCGTCATGTAGCCTTCGATTGATTCGCCAGTTTCACGGAAGATATGGGGGCATTGTAGGCCTTGTTTGCGAAGGCCGTCTTCGTTCCTCAATATGAGATTAACTACCTCTACCCCAGTAGATGGAATATATGGGGAAAGTAAGCTTCATGAGAAAAAAACCTATCTGTCTTTTACATCTCGACGGAGCTTGTTTTAGGTTTCCGGATGAACCGGTCCGACTACGTCAAACTTATTCGCTGCGGCGGGACTCGAGACTGAGCCCCAAGGTACAGCGAGATGCAGATTTTACATATCGGGCACTCCCGATCGCAATTAACAGGACGACGAGGGCGTTGAACTTCTAACGAACAGGCCGTGGGTTCGAGCCTCAGGGGTTGCATAACGTTGGATTAGGCATGACTGGCTGACTAGGGCCGATAAGCCAGAAATGGCCATTCCAGTCTCCTTTGTCTTTGTCGGCAATGTTCATTTGCCTATAATAACACTAGCCGCTGTGTGGCTGCTGATGGGGCAGAACGGGACGAGTGAGTCCATAACCGATCAATGAACGCCTTTTCACTAATGTGCCTATTCCCGATCTAAACCGGCAAGACCACGAACCCTTGTCTCAGGGGTTAGGGCTTTGGACTTCCAACCAAGAAGTCGTGAGTTCGAGCCTTGCGTGTCCCAACACATGGGGTTGCGTATGACTGGTGGAAGAGGCTAGTAAGCCAGAAATGGCCATTCTATCCTTCCTTTTCCTTGTAGGCAACGTTCTCCTGCCTATAATCCTAGCCACTGTGTGGTTGCTCGACGGCTCGAGGGGGTGTGCCCTATGGCGATCCGTGAGCTCCCCTCAACTTTTCAGCGTCCTTAGGCTTTTCTTTAAATTTTATGCCCTTTGACTGGAGACCGCGCTGCTCATGCTTACCGGCAAGGTGTAACCAATTGACACAACCGATCGTGCACCACCTTGCCTTCGATCACTAGTTGCGCCTGGCAGTAATCCATCTCTAAGGCCGTGCAAGCCAATAAAACGGACCAAGACACTTTTCAGCAATAAAAAGGCGTTACCGACTGGGTGCAGACATTTTCGGCTTATGTGCCATCACTCAAGCAGGACAGACTTGAGGTTTGAATGCGAGTTCTACTGGCTGATGAGAGCAAACAATTCAGAGACGGCAGGTGGAAGCGAACTGTCCGCAAAATTTTGTGGTTAAGTACGACAGATAACGTATGGATGCTTTTCCATCTCATAAAATGTCAATCGAAATGCTGAAACGTGTCCTAGATTCGAACAGACAGACTTGAGGAGAGTTGTAGTATTAGCCATTGTGCTGTCACTTCAGGATGCCGACTTTTGAACGAGCTTCGTACTGCTCACCTACAAGAAGCATACGCTGTAAACAATAACTGCTTTAGTATTATGCATTTTTCTGATTAATTTTCGAAAATTACAGTGTATTTTATAGAAAAATTGCATAAAATATTCTGCAAGGGCGGGAAATGTTCATCCATAATACACCGTGTCAATCAATTTATAAATGCTACCTATAATCTACACAACTTGATCAACATCTTTTGCAAAATTTTATAAGAACTATGTGACATCTTCCGCAAAGCATAGAAAAAGATGTGATTTTCTTTAGACAAAAAGCATACAGCACGTAGTCTGGAAACCTTGAATGCAAGGGTTACAGCTGCTGGGCGTCAAAACTGATTCCGAAATTTAGAAAACATTAAAAAGTGAAAGATACCCTTTCTCCAAGTGTAAAATTTGAACAATCCCTTATTTGTAGCCAAAAGTGTTCACGAAAGAATAGTTTTGTGCCGGTCTTCCGTAAAATATATTAGATTTTATAACGGCATTGAAAATCAATCAGAAAAACGCATACTACTTAAGTAGCCGTTTTCAATAGAGTATGCATTTTGCAGGCGGTCTGGAAGAAGCGCGACTAAATCATTTTGAGATTAGGTTGCACGTTAATCAGTGTTACAACCCCGCTTAAATCATTTTTTTAATCGAAAAGGAATTTCAGAATTTTGGTGGCCATTTTATGAGATAGGGAATCTACTGGGGTAATCAATTTCTGAGATTACTGAAGCTTTGAGTAAATTTAGGCTCGCCTAGTGTTCGTTTCCACTCCAGATGTCTGAAGCTTCAAATGAATGCTGTAGTGGATGGTCTGGCGAAGCTTGAGCTTGAAGGTAAGGAGGAAGGTATGCAGTTTGTAGATTAGCTCGTGACCGGTAGAACTCAGATAGGGGTTCACATAGTTAGAAAGCGTATTTATCATCTGTCGTTGTTTTCTTCCTTCTCCCTTTTATTTCAGCTTTGCTCTTCTTTTAACCCTTCAAAGCCAGCGCCAGATGATAAAGTACTATTTTTATATAAGATTAAGGCAGTGGAACCACTTCTGAAGGGAGTATTATTGCTTTTTTGACAAAAAGCTGGCTCTATAAACCTTTTGAGGTACCGATATATATATATGACTGGTATGACTGGTTGATGACGGTTAATAAGCCAGAAATGGCCATTCCGGTCTCCCTTTGTCTTTGTCGGTTCCACATTATCAATATATGCTACACGTCGCTATGCGACCACCTGCGAGGGCTCTAGTCTGAGCTCCAGGGCACAACGGAACATACATGTTCCTTAAGCAGATCGGTGAACCCCACACTCTCATCATATTCCCGATCACAACCGACAAAACAACGAGCCCGTGGCTCAGTGGTAGAGCGTTCGACTCAAATACCGAATGTCGCGGGTTCGAATCCCAGGTGTGCCACACTTGGGATTGGGTATGACTGGCTGATGACGGCTAATAAGCCAGAAATGGCCATTCTGGTCTCCCTTGTCTTTGTCGGTTCCACCTTATAAACATATGCTACACGTCGCTATGCGTCCGCCTGCGAGGGCTCTAGTCTGAGCTCCAGGGCACAACGGAACATACATGTTCCTTAAGCAGATCGGTGAGCCCCACACTATCATCATATTCCCGATCACAACCCACCAAACAACGAGCCCGTGGCTCAGTGGTAGAGCGTTCGACTCAAATACCAAATGTAGCGGGTTCGAATCCCAGGTGTGCCACACTTGGGATTGGGTATGACTGGCTGATGACGGCTAATAAGCCAGAAATTGCCATTCCGGTCTCCCTTGTCTTTGTCGGTTCCACCTTATCAACATATGCTACACATCGCTATGCGACCGCCTGCGAGGGCTCTAGTCTGAGCTCCAGGGCACAACGGAACATGCATGTTCCTTAAGCAGATCGGTGATCCCCACGCTATCATATATATATATATATATCGGGTAAATAATTTCTGAAATTATTAAGTGCAGGACATGGAGTCAGGTGCTTCGGACATGACTTTTTAGGGTCAGACCCGAAATTTCAATGAACATTTGGGTCGAAGACAATCAACCACTGTGGAAAAACCACGTAATGCCCATTCTACAAACAAGTAGTACTACAAGTAGTATGAATCTTATATGGCAAAGACGTTATACCTTACTTCCGACATAGATACTAGCTAAAAGCCCAGACACGTGTTTCGCCGATGTTTCTGCTGCTGTGTGACACAGCAACTAGGGTTCGGCTCCTCAGTGGGTCCCCAGCGTTCTCTATGCGGTTTCTGGTATATGGACTCCAGAGAATAATCGGGTAAATAATTTCTGAAATTATTAAGTGCAGGACATGGAGTCAGGTGCTTCGGACATGACTTTTTAGGGTCAGACCCGAAATTTCAATGAACATTTGGGTCGAAGACAATCAACCACTGTGGAAAAACCACGTAATGCCCATTCTACAAACAAGTAGTACTACAAGTAGTATGAATCTTATATGGCAAAGACGTTATACCTTACTTCCGACATAGATACTAGCTAAAAGCCCAGACACGTGTTTCGCCGATGTTTCTGCTGCTGTGTGACACAGCAACTAGGGGTTCGGCTCCTCAGTGGGTCCCCCAGCGTTCTCTATGCGGTTTCTGGTATATGGACTCCAGAGAATAATCGGGTAAATAATTTCTGAAATTATTAAGTGCAGGACATGGAGTCAGGTGCTTCGGACATGACTTTTTTTAGGGTCAGACCCGAAATTTCAATGAACATTTGGGTCGAAGACAATCAACCACTGTGGAAAAACCACGTAATGCCCATTCTACAAACAAGTAGTACTACAAGTAGTATGAATCTTATATGGCAAAGACGTTATACCTTACTTCCGACATAGATACTAGCTAAAAAGCCCAGACACGTGTTTTCGCCGATGTTTCTGCTGCTGTGTGACACAGCAACTAGGGGTTCGGCTCCTCAGTGGGTCCCCAGCGTTCTCTATGCGGTTTCTGGTATATGGACTCCAGAGAATAATCGGGTAAATAATTTCTGAAATTATTAAGTGCAGGACATGGAGTCAGGTGCTTCGGACATGACTTTTTAGGGTCAGACCCGATTATTCTCTGGAGTCCATATACCAGAAACCGCATAGAGACTGAGCTTTAGCTATGTATCTATATCGATAGTATAGACGTCTTTCTGCATAAAATTCATACTACTGTCAGTACTACTTGTTTGTAGAGCTGACATGGTTTTTCCACGTGATGATTGTCTCGAAAATGTTCATGAAATTTCGGGTCTGACTCTAAAAAGAGTCAAGTCGACTCCATGTCCGCTAATATTACCGATATTCTCGGAATCCATGTCCGAAACCGCTAGAAATACTGAGACCGAACTCAATTGCTGGCACGCGCACCGTACATACTTCGGCAGTCTGGCTAGTATCTAATCGGAAATGGCATCGTCTTTGCTGTCCTATAATTCATACTGTTATGATACTGAGCAGTACGTGGTTTTTCCACGGTGATTGATGCTTCGACCCAAATGTTCATTGAAATTTCGGGTCTGACCCTAGTCATGTCCAGCACCTGACTCCATGTCCTGCACCAATAATTTCAGAAATTATTTACCCGATTATTCTCTGGAGTCCATATACCAGAAACCATGAGAACGCTGGGGACCCACTGAGAGCCGAACCCTAGTTGCTGTGTCACAGCGGCAGCAAACATCGGCTGAAACTGCTTTTTACTAGTATCTATGTCGGAAGTAAGGTATAACGTCTTTGCCATATATATATATATATATATATATATATATATATATATATATATATATATATATATATATATATATATATATATATATATCAAGGAAATAATTTCTGAAATATTTAAGTGCATGACATGGAGTCAGATGATTCGGACATGACTTTTTAGGGTCAGACCCGAAAATTCAATGAACATTTGGGTCGAAGACAATCAACCACTGGAATAACCACGTTATGCCCATTCTACAAACAAGTAGTATGAATCTTATATGGCACAGATATTATACCGTACTTCTGACATAGGTACTAGCTTATAGCCTAGACACGTGTTTCGCGGATGTTGATTATAAGGTAGTACCGAAAAAGACAAGCGAAACCGAAATGTTCATTTCTGACTTATTGGCTGTCATCAGCCAGTCATACCTAATCCCATATGTGGATCACCCGACGCTCAAACCCGTGACCTTTCGTCATTAAGGGTAACACTTTACCGTTGAGGTACTTTGGACCGTGCGTCACCTTTGCTGCGTGCGGTAGCCAGTCCGCACGTTGCCATTGGCGACGCACGCACGTATCGACGCCTAAGGTGACACGCTTATGCGCATCCATACTGGCCGCGCATAGTGCTGAATGTGCGCATGTGCGCCATTTCCATCCTCGTCTGTGCCATCTTCGTCGTCATCGTCGTTGCGCCCTCCTTTCTGATTTCGTGGCAGTTCTTTCGCGGTTTATGTTCCCTGTTGCACATTCGACCTCCCCTACGTGGGCAAGAGTGCATGCTGATTCTCCACACGCACACACATACTGCCGCTGACGTGTTCGGATCGAAGACGTGGCGGGCAGGCGATCAGGGCTAAGGGGAAGTTGTTGGCTGCAGGACTGGCAACGAGTAATCTTTTGCCTGCACACACACATACATATGCGCGGTAACTTTAGAATATGTGTTAGTCAAGGAAGAATTCGGTCAACTAACTGTCGGTGCTTCAGGTTCAGGGGGGTAATGCACCATGTAAAGAATTTCAGGCTCCGGTCGGCCATTTTAGCATCCATTTTACGGCCATCATCAGCCAGCCATACCCAACCCCTCAGGATCGAACCCGAGATATGTTTACTAGAAGTCCCACTACTCAACCATTGAGCATCGGGCTATTTTTCTTGTTGGCTACGATCGGATATTTTAACACTTAAAATTTTTAGTTGACATCTTGCTATTTAAGACGCATACCGATTATGCTAAAAAACAACTGGTCACTTTGGAATGTTAACAATAGTAGATTGGCGCTCACCGGTCGATTACGGGATTTATTTCTCTCGTCGTGCCTTAGGGCTCACTCTCGAGCCCCGCTAGCAGCCGCATAGCCGCTAGTGATGCACTGACGAAGGGAGACTGGAATGGCCATTTCATTTCGAGTATAATTCTCACGGAACCAATGATTCCCGTAGCCGATCGGTGAGCGCCAATCTACCAATGATTGCTTTCTGTACACAAACCATCTTACCCATCGTCCGCCCTCTGACATATGCTCGAATTGGATCCGTCTTACCGAGACAAGGATCTAGCGAGGCAAGGCTTGTTTCTCTTCGCAGATATTAGAAAAGCAAGGTGATTTTGCCAATAAAACTCTCTGTGTGGGGGGTCAGTAACCTGCCATCATCCCTACCTACCCTTGCTTCTTTTACTTCGTTGAAGTAAATAATGAAACCTACTCAGTGAAGGCTCACAGAGGCAGTCGATGAAATTGCGATATTTATTTAACGTTTTTGGTGCGTTTGCGAACTGCCTTGGCAATAAGTGAACGACTTTTAACAATCTCACACCTTGAGAAGACGACGATGACTAGGAAGAAAAAGGAAGCAAGAATAGGAAGAAGAAGAAAAAGAATAAGAAGGAAGGAAAAAAGAAGAGGAAGAAGAAGATGAAAAATAAGAAGGAAGGAAGAAGGAAGGAAAGAAGTAAGAAGAAGATGAAGAAGGAGGAGGAGGAGGAGGAAGGAAAAAGAGGAGGTCGCTGGAAGAAAGGCCTGACTTTCGGATGCAGCCTGAAACTCATCAGTGTAGGCTGCATCAGGTAATGGTAGTTCCTGTGCAATAGTCTGCAGTAGTTACGTGGTGGATTCGCTATTATACGCTTTACTTGGTGGAATAAACGACTCAACCCCTTTTCTCGCAGATGGGTATCCTTGGTGTGCTGATTGCTTATCGGCTGGAATACGAGTCATTTTTATCGCAAGCCCAATGAATGCGTGAAGGGACAGATTAATTCTCAAAAGCTTTGCAAACCGCTGAACTTGTTAAACGCTCGGATATCCTGTGCTTTGAAACCTCTTGTCTCAGGAAGTTGGAATTTACCATCAAATGACTATAAGAGATGAACAATTTTATCAAATCTTTCTGCGCTCTGGGAGTAATCGTGAGTTTAGCATGCTCTGGTCACGTGTTTCGCAAGTCTGATATGAGTGAGTAGATGTCTTCCGGTCGAACGCCTGCCTTTCCTGGGATTACGTCATACCTTATTTATACTGCAAGTCACTCAATTACTAACTATAAGTACTCCTGCGTTCAGCGTTCATAATGAATCCTTGGGCTCTGGGGACGTCGATATGGTTGTTAAACACTGTCTATTTCTCTGTTTGATCTTGTACACCCTCTGATTTAGGCAACACACCACATTAGTCTTTTAAGCACCTTTCGATAACGTTAACGTAGAAGGCGAAACAGAGGGAGCAACTTCGCCAAGGCACGGGACTAGTAATCCATCCATCGCGAATCCTGAGAAAAATGATAGGAAGAATATTCCCTAACTTTTAACGTAATTTTAACCCTTAAACCAACCTTAACACCAATCTTAATCCTCAGGAAATTAGCCCAAGGCCATCGAAAAAGGGAGTGTGTTTTTATTCCTGCATCTTTTGATTTTAGGTAGAGAATATTTTTGTCGAGCCCTCTGGTTCAACAAAAATTGGCCTTGGTTGTTGACGGCGTGAATAGTTTTCACGCAAACTTCCTCTTCCTCGAGGATATGTGGACGTGTTCGACAATCGGCCTCATTAATTAGCACGAAGAAGAGCATGTACGTTTAATCGATCGGCCATTGTTTGACTGCGTCAAGACATCAAAATGACTGGGAGGTGAACGGAGGTCGGTATATGGGGGAGGCTGCCGAGCCGACTCTTTTTTTGAAAACCGCCTGCCAGTAAAGTATCTACCTAAGCTTTCTATCTCCTTCACTGACTCAAAGTCACTTTATCTTATCCTTCCTGGGGATGACCAGGAGGCCAGGATTCCTTTCATACGGGACTGTTGGTGATAAGGGTTTTACGGGTAGGGTCGGTGCAGGAGAAGAAGGATGACTGACTGACTATCGAATATGTGGCCCCACTAGGAAAACGGGAGATAAGGACTCTTGTAATTGGTAAATTGGGTTTTACGCGTGAGATAAATGAAACCGAAAGATGGTTTTTTTTCCAGCTACAAACGCATGAAATTGCGTTTTCATAATACAATAGTTGAAATATATATATATATATATATATATATATATATATATATATATATATAATGTGGAACCATCTTTGTCGGTTCCACATTATCAACATATGCTACACGTCGCTATGCGACCGCCTGTGAGGGCTCTAGTCTGAGTTCCAGGGCACAACGGAATATAAGTGTTCCTTAAGCAGATCGGTGAGCCACACACTATCATATATATATATATATATATATATATATATATATATATATATATATAAAGCGTAAAAAACGAGCCCGCTTATTAAAATACTAGCAATTGGCAGTAAATGAACACTGAGGGTGTTGCATGGATGTTACAGGCGCACTAAACCACTACCCGTGATTACCGATCACAGTGAAGTACAAAGTATGAAGAATATCTCGTTTACTCCGAATCTCCCGATGTCCCCGACTGAATATATACTTGTAATTGACAGCATCGATGCCAATACTCTTAACCACAAACCTAAGTATAGTTTATAATTCTAACATCCTAACGATAGCCCCTAACTCTTGACCTTAGTCCTAATACCGACCTCTTATCGTAACCTGAGCCCCTAACCTCCAGCCTAACTTGAGAGAGGCGTGACGGGGAATGAGCAAAAGGGGTCGTGGCGCCACATTTCTGATCTTAACCAAAATGCCAAATGATTCATCATGCTGATAGCGTGGGCACCAATCAATAACCTAGAGGCCTATTTCGTCGATTTAGCTCTACTGCATCAGACAGTCGAGGGACCCGCTGTCAGGTGGTAGAGGCAGGTGGCAACGCACGAGTCCAGAAGTCAACGACGCAGTCTTGTTTGTGCACGCCTTTTCTAGCATACGATTTAGTCGTCACTGTGATCTTCAGGCTGGGTGGCGGTGTTCCATGTTCGCTGACTAAAACCTATTAATAGTGCTAACCTACAAGTAAATGCGTTGAAGTTACTCTCCTGCTGTTCCACTGTTTGCACCAGCTCACTTCTTCGTTGCATGACTTTCAACGGATTCCCATTTTGCTGACAAGGGTTATTGCTCTTTTCCTCCTCATGTCCGCCCTCCACCCCTCTTTACTACCTTTCCTTTCTTGACATGTATGTCCATCCAGAGTGGCTGATTCTCGCACCTCTTCACTACACCACACTGCAAAATGCCACGGCACCAGTCCTGTATGCTCGCGAAGGCGGACGAAGGCTAAAGGGTCTACCATATCGTCCCCCATATCCGCCGCCGCCGAAGCTGCCGAGTCGGCACCAACACGCGTGCCGTTGAACGCCGGCTACGAGTCCATCAGTAGCACCAGCGTCGACGGTGATGATGGCAGTTCTAATGAACGGGCCAAACGAAGCAACTCGCAGTCCTCAAGGTCCTCGCTAACAGTGAGGCGCAGGTCGCCTCTTAAGGGCGGACCTAGGACACCCTCTACACCGCCCACTTCCTCCTCCTCCTCCTCCGCCTCCTCCTCCACCTCCCGTTCCGCTGCTTCGGACTCGGAACCTGCAGCAGCAGGCGACAGTGGTGGTGGTCGCAGCCGCATTCACAGTGCATCGCCTTCACCTCGGACGTCTGTTGAATCACCGGACACTGTAAGTGGTAGAGCCTGTGTCTGATCTAGGCCGAGTGACGCTGGGCCCGGACTACGTGGTCGGGAGTGTGCACTGTCTGAGCGACTGGGACTCTGCTTTGCTCATTATTCCTTTTATTTGCCGTGTTGTCTCATACAACGGTAGATACGTGTTTGACCAACACATGGCGCAAATGGGACTGGGGTGACAGGCATCGGTGCAGCCGATTCAGCCACCGGCATCCTGTCCCCCACATCCGGTCTTCTCGACTCTGTCTTGACACCGGACTCAGGGCGGGTGGGAGCGGAGACGGTGTGGTAGGTACTGCGCAAGTCTGCTGTCACTATAAACTAGTTCACGCGTAAGTCACCGTCGATGTGTCCACCTCTGCTGTGAGTCACATGGTGGACAGTGTCGGTAACAACGGTCTAGCTGTCACTGTTGCCAGGTAAGGCTCGCGTTACGTGATGAGTCCGCGTGTTCCTCATGCTATTGCTGATCTTGACGCCAGACCAATCAATCCAGTCGACCGACAGGCTCGGGCAACCAATCGCGACAAAGTGGTCAACTACCTGGCATCTTTCCTCACTTCGACGCGTCACCTTTAAACTGTTACGAGCATGGAAGATTGACAGTTGACGGGGGGTAACTCAGTCATGCATCAGAATGAGGGTCCTATGGTAAGGACTCCTTAATTTGGCCTTCGCGACACCTTTCGCTGAGCGCTCCGTGAGATCTCCTATTTGAGACAACGGGTCGCGTTTGTCACGCGTAGACGGCTACGGTGGGTCACTGCGCCCACGTCTCTGGGTCATGTGAGTTGAGTGACGTAGTTGCTTCGCAAGTCGTCGCTTTGGCTTTCGGACAGTGCTCGACGGCGTACGTCGTTTGACTCAGGTGTGGGTTTCGCTGCTGGGGCCTTTGTTTGCGGTGGTAATATGTAATTTGCTTTCCGCTGGTATGTCCACATATGTACATTCAGCTGTCAATCGACCCATGAATCCATGAATTGCCAACCCATGTGGGGTAATAAGAGTTCAGTTAGTCGCCAAACGAAAGCATAGATTATCATGAAAACCAGTTAATGAATCTTTTACGAAGATATTGCCATCCTCCAGAACCCAGAAATAAATGTTTTAGTAGCAAGATGCGAAATATTTAGTTACTTTGGACGTTCGCTATATATGCATGCATAAAACTGGCTAGAAGCGGATGCGAATGTGGAAATAGCAGTCCATATTAACAGTAAATTAGTGTTTGCTGCCGGTGGATTTCCGTCCACCATTTCTTGTGTTGAGAACAATCTCTGAATTCTAGGTTCTTTTTCAAACATGCCGCCTGCATTAAATGCATTCGAACCAGTTGTCTCGGCAAATAGTCCTATAACCTTCCGCTCACCCAAACCAACTGTATCTTTTGAACGTTCATTCTCTCCACTACCCCCCTCCTCCCCTTATCATTTCATCGCAAAAGTCGACCAGAAAGCTGCCAGCTGCCTACGTGAACAAACAAAGCCACAGGCTTCCTCGTTGCCGGCCCTCGTCTTCTCCTCTGTCTACGTCTTCATCCCCCCGTTCGCCCAGCGAGGCCTCCGACTCTCCCTCATACCGCTCCCCCCGCGTGCCGGGAATAGCGGCGCAATCGATTGGCCGGCAGGAGAGCAGCGATACCTCCGTTTTATCTTCTCCATCCCGCTCCTCTGTCACCCAGGCCTCCCCCTCGTCACCACCTCCACCGGCCTCCCCCGGACGGCACAAACGCCGACAGCGCCTCAGTAGCAGTCGCCAATCGGAGGGAACATCCGAGGTCAGCGGGAGGCGCCGTGACCGCGTGTTGGCTGTGCGGACTGGGGCGGAGGCCCATGCACCCTCTGCCAAGTCTTCTAAACTGACCTCTAGCTCTCGAACCGTTCGTTCCAGAGGCTCACCCCCCAGGCAAGAATTCTCCCTTTTAAAACCACTGAACTCACCTGTTTTTTTTCCAAAAGCGTGGCATTCGCTCTGTTCCTGTAGTGGAAGAGCCGATATCATTACTTTCATCCCACGCTTCTCACCTTTCCCCCCCCCCCCTCGTCACAGCCATCGTCGTTCCCATCGGCGCGAACGGCCCCCCGATCGTTCAAGAGACCCAGTGGCTCGACGGCAGCATCCCACGGACCGCCATAGACGCCACTCCCCCGCTCGACAACGTAAAGATGCTCCCACCTCCGACGGCCCCTCCGCGCTCTGGGCGACAGAGCGCCTCTACGGCGGTCAGGGCGCCAGCATCTGCACATCGAATGGAGTCTCGTCGTCGACATCTACCTGACTCTACCACCACCATCGACCGACCAGAGGACCGTTCCCCTTCGCTGCCGCCACCGCCTTCGCGTTCCGCTTCTAGGCGTCCGATAAACAGGCACAGATCAATCTCAGTAGGTCAACCTTCCGACTTTTTGAAGTCCTCTCTCTGTTAATAGGGGGGTGGGGTGGGGGTAGCTTTTGAATGCTTCATTTGAGACGCTTGTAGAAAACTCGGTGACCTCGGTGGAATTTGAACCCACAATGTCTTTAGTCCAGCGAACGCGCTAACCACCTAAGCTACGAGGCCCCACCGGGAACTGGGAGTTTAATCAGACCTGGTCAAGTTACCCGCCAAGCCTCATATAGCGTATTAAATCCTCCAATTCGGATACAGTAAACTGGCCGCATAAGCAGATCTTGCCCGCGGTGGGGGGGGGGGGGAAGGGGCTCGTTAGCTCAGATGGCCAGGGCGTTGGCTGTGCTAAAGCCTTCCCCTTAATGTCATGGGTTCGAATCCCACCGAGGCCGTCGGGTTTTTCACAAGTAGGTCAATTTAAGTATTAATATCTGCCAAAATCCTCTACTAATTAATCGTGCCTGTTAATCATCTTGTGAATTCTAAATTGATTGCTTAGGAAATCCTGCTTGGACACTCACCTTACTGTATCAGAATTGGTGGATTCTATACGTTGTAGTAGGCTGGGCGGGTAACTTGACCCAAGAGTGATTAAACTCACGCCTCCCGGTGGGGGCCTCGTAGCTCAGTTGGCTAGAGCGTTGGCTGTACTACAGCCTTCCCCTTGCTGTCGTGGGTTCGAATCCTGCCGAGGCCGCCGTATTTTTCTCAAGTAGGTTTGATTTAATTCACTTTATGTGTCTTCCGTAGAGCCGTCCCATGTGTTAGACTAGGCTAGGAAAACCCACATGGTTCAGAGGGTTGCATGACCTTATGCCTCTGTCATACTCGTGTTTTCCCTTAACTCGGCAAAACCAGGAAAGGTCCCCACGCCAGAACCCGATTTCGGCCAGTGGCGTTGGCAGGCGAGGAGGTGCGAGTGGAGACCACCGGTTGGAGGAACGTGGCCGGTGGCAACGACCGCGACCTCCGACCACAAGAGCGGAGCGTCACTTGGCTGCCACTACCACCACCTCCACGACAACCTCAGTATTTCCGACGAGCACGTCGTAGCAGCGGCGACCGTCGTGAAAAAGGGACGTCAGCTGCTGCGAGCGTCTGGCAGTCTCCGCGGTTAACACAACATCCACCACCTAGAGATGACGATCGGCGACGACGGTCGCGGCAGCAATGGCCGAAGAATTCTGACCACAGGGAGCATCGTAGTGGGCACCCTAACGCCAAGCGTGATCAAGATCCTTCTGACTCCAGGTTAGTGTCTGTTTTTTAGCGCTGTTCCCTACAATAGGCTGGGACCAAGCTTAAGTTAAGGCTGCTTATTTTCCCACCAGGAACTTTCTCCTCACAGATTCCATTCACGCTAAGCAATTCCGTCCTCAACACGCGGACGAGTAAATGAGAGAGTTGGTTTTGAGGAAGAGGCTCTTTTCTCTGTCGGCGTGAGCAACACCATTTATAACTCTTTAACACTCTCCTTGTTTTTTTGGTATCGTCAGGACTCTAAAGCATTCTCTACTGTGCTCTGCTAGACGTGGATTGGCTGTTTCTTACGTGATAATCACCGCCTGGAAACCTGTCGAATTTTCGACTGCCCGTTGAGTGGGCCGCCCTCATGAGCCAAGTCGCCACACTTGCTCGATGGTGCAACGCCTACTGATTGGCTAGCTGATTGGGGATCCACCCCCACGGCAAATCGTTGCGATTCTCACTAGGCGAGGTCTAACGCGGTGGAATCTATCGGGACTCGCTAAGAGTCGTGGCCTGAAGGGCTTATGCCTGACGGGATGACTGGATCCTCATCAAAACTGAGAGTCCGGCTTCAATGGCTTCTTGTCATATGACATCCACGCTGATGTGTATTTTGAGCTGTCCTTACAGTAGTCGAGAATAGGAAGTAGGGATCAGAGCGTGTGTAGCACGCGTAGACGGGATGTTTAGTTTTGTCAGCTAAAGCACCTGACCCCACTTCCGGTTGTCTGAACTTGGTCTACCCATTGTGTCCAGACGGGTTAGGGCTCAGAGAGTGTGGTGGAAGCTATGCATGTGTGCCATGGCACACGGGTGACGTCTTCGCTTGCGACTGTCGAATTGTTGGCATGGGATAAATTTGACAGATCGGTGTCAAGCCAAACCGGAGGTATTGCCCTTTTATTCTTCGCGACAGCTTTATCAAAAACTGTCTGCTCTAGCCAAAGGTCTCCTGAAATAGGTGTTTTCAATGGGCGAACCTTTCATTGTGATTTGAAGTAAAGTGCCGAACGACCAGTTTTAGAGAAACCTAAATGACGTTGCAAACGGGGTATGTTGCTGAAACCACTAATCAGTCTCCTCCCGTGTGAAGTGGGGCGGGAGGAAAACGAATGTCCTTTGTGATGCGAAGCCATTATGGAGATTGAAGAACCCGAAAGAAATCCAAACTTTGCTATATCAATAGCACTCACTGGATGACTAATCGTTAATTCCTTGCACTACCGTCACCTTCTGAGGATGACTGAGAAGATAGTCGCAACCAATCAGTTGGCCCTGTAAGCATATTTAAAAGCAAATGATTCCGCTGAACATTACAACCAATTGCTTTCTTTGCGGTCAAAATCACGCATGGAGGCCTTCCTCCATCTTTTGTTCGAATAGAGTGCCAGTCACATGTGTATTTGATGACGCAGTATTAGCCCACATCTCGGCTTCTATTTTATCATTCTTACGATTGTTTTCGTCTACTTATATTCACCTATGACGTCTTATAATGATAACTTAGTAAGACGCTAGAGCTCAATGTTGCTCCCATGTGAGCAGTAATCATTTTTTGGGTGTCCAGAGGGCATTATCTGCCTCCGGATCATCTTCCGCGAGACTGACTATCGCCGTTTAAGCAATTCCCTACTAGCTATTCTCGTTTAACTGCTTGCGCCTGGGCAAGACAAGCAATTCTTCCATTCTCAATTGGCTGATAGAGTTTTAAGGTGGATATTTTACACCTGCACTATCCATACATACATACATCACATGACACGATAGTTCGACCGCCGATTACGACGAGGTCCATTGTATGCTCCACGAAAGGGGGTGCAGGAACAGTAACTTGCGCGTGATTAAGTTTAAAGTGGTAGTAGACTTGCGATGCATCTACCGCACTCTCTCCTCCCCCACCTGAGCCAGAGTCAAGAAGACCTGAAATAGGAGAGGGCGCAGGTGGCGGGCGCGGTCTGAGCCGCCCATGGGCGTACCATGACACCTGGCTCGGATCCCATGGAGTGGGAGTGCCATAACGGCCACATTAAGAAGGAGCCATTGCAGCCTGACTCTCGGTCCGCAAGTCAGCCAATCCACACAGAACAAACATTGGGCTGACCACGCAGTCCGAGTTATCCCGTCAGTTGGCGAACTTCCAAGCAACAGCTTTTAGCGCACCGTGGTCATTTCAAGCGCGTCAGATTGTTCATAGTGAGGAAAATGCGCTGACCTGTCGACATCACTCTTCCCCACGCCCACAATTAGACCACCGTCCGAGACGGTCAATTGTCTGATGTGGGAGTGGGCGCATTGGCTGACGGGTCGGCGTACCCGTCCTCGCGCGCCACAGCAAGACCTGGCCCCCATTACGCACACAGTAGGATTCACGTAATCAGGGGATATGGAGGCGCCATCGCCGCCTTGCTCCCAGTCCACTGGTCAGCCACTCGACACAGAGCACATACACTGGGCTTACGGCGTGGTCTGGTGAAAGCGTCAGATTGGCAGCCTTCCAAGACACGATTTTCTAGGAAACCTTGATATTCACGGGTACATGATAATGGTGAGGGTGTTGTCTATGTATTGGTGTAGGTAGTGTGCGCGGATGTGGCTTAGCCTCCGGTGGTTTACCGCAGGTTGTCATGGATGCGCAGGTGACCGAATAGGCCTATGTGATGAGTGAATGCGCGAGGTCAGTGAGGGCAGTGGAGACAGCGATCTCTGCTGTGTGTTGGTGCTCGAGGCACTGGTTCACCAGTCTCTGTACGATGGTTTCGCAGGTGACCGACCAGACCGATGCGTACATACGTACATACATACATGCATACAGTTCGACCGTCGTAGTCCAACGATGTCCACCGTATGCTCCACGGAAGGGTGATGTAAGGACGGTGACTTGCGCATAATTAAGTTTTAAAGTGGTAGTAGACTTGCGATGCATCTACCGCACTCTCTCCTTCCTCACCTGAGCCAGAGTCAAGAAGACCGGAGATGGGAGAGGGCGCAGGTGGTTGGCGCGGCCGGAGCCGCCCCTTGACGTACCATCACACCTGGCTTGGATCCCACGGAGTGGGAGTGCCATAAAGACCACATTAAGAAGGAGCCATTGCAGCCTGACTCTCAGTCCACCAGCCAGCCACTCCACATGAAAACACACATTGGGCTAACCACATACATGCATACATACATATATATGTGCATATGTCCTCTAGCATGCAGCGGGGTAGAAAGACGTGATGAAGGGAGAATATCGGGCGCACGTCATACCGTCAAACGACGCCGCAGTCGAAGTCACCCTGACACGAACGATAGCGACCGTCTTCCCTCCTCATCCACCAATGCGGTGCAACGTGGTCGAGGCATCAGAGACGCTTCAAAGCTTGTCCAGGCAGCAGACTTTTCAGTGCGCCGGAGGCAGCGGCAGCGACACCTGTCACCGCAGCTGCGGGATTCCTCCATATCGGCCCCCTCAGCTGATTCGCACATTCCTTCGAAGAAGGCTTGTCACCGTGCCAGCATGAGCCAGAACGGTCCCCGACGATCGCAGTCCTCGGATTCCACCCGTAGATGCTCGGTCGCCTCCAATTCTACCAGGTCCACCTCGATGTCGAGATCTGAGGACAGTGTCAATCGTAGTCCACCGCCTGAGCGCCGATCTTCCTGCTCCAATTACTCCTCCTCTGCCTCCGCTTCCTGCAGTTCCCCACGCCCTCGGAAAGCCCCTGGCCCTCTAGCAAACGCTGTGGTAAGTATGCGTCTTTCTCTTTGACCAAAACACACACACCCTTCCGTAGTGTCTACTTACAAGCACTCCTTTCTCGCCTGATTTTGTCTTTACGGTCTATTTTGGCTGGTGATTATGCTGATTTAGAAACGGCAATGGAATAGAAGCCAAGAGGCGAATTCTAACAAGCAGTTGTGAAGATGACGCCGTCGCCAGAACAGAAAGTCTAGTGGCCTGACGTTTCAATCTCCCGCTCGTTGACTCCTCACGCCTATGGCTGCAGCAGTAGGGGGAGGACGCTACCTGTCAGGTCGCTACTCATTCGACGGAACTCGGCCACACCTTTTAGTTTCTATGAGAACGAAATGATTGCAAAGCCCGGAATCCACATGAGCCGCGAGCTGCTCGAGTCTCGGTTCGTCAGTCTGCAGACGATTACCAAGCAGAATGACCCCCTGGCTCCATATTCTGTGCTGACTCTTTACCTCGACAGATTAAGTAGTTACATGGGAGGCCGACAGCCACCAATGGTTCCAGTGACAGTGGTGATTACCTATCCTTGGGCGCGCTAGCAAGCCACCACCACCACCACCACCATCGTCATCATCATCACATCTTATACGGCACTGAGCGAGGAACGAAAGACCTGCTAATTATAGTACGCGTGTGCCGCGTCCTACTGCACTCCTTGTGCCTCCCTCACTCTTATATGCGACTGACTGTCTCGAGTTAGATTCCAAAACATCAGGTCAATATGTTTCATGTTCCAGCAATCGCATCTCCTTATCAGCATTGCAGTTTTCTGGGGTTTCCCAGCGCCAGCCGCATTGAACAGGAAACATTTCTTCTCGGTACCACCTGCTCTCGATGCATTCATGTAGAACCCATGAACCCTTGTCTTCGGTCGTCTGAAAGACCAATTAAGCCTTCCCTCTCACCAGATATTGCCTGTTTTAAGGTTGTATATTGCTAAGGCACCTGAATTCGAGGGTACTTCAACTGCACCGGCACGTAATTTATCAACACTACATGGGAGAAGCCCCCATTTGATGGTCAGCAACATTTGTCTTGATGCCGTAATACGACCGTAGATAACCAATGTGTCAGGTCGGTGCCAAACCATGTCTGAAAGTACTGCTCGGAGGCTTTCCGGAGAACCTATAGTTGCGGTTTTCGGGCATCCTCATCCAAGCTGAGACTGTCTTGCAAAGGCTGAAGTCGCTTTTGTGTTTGGGGTAACACACTAACATCGTACATCCGATATGCTGATTATCGTCAGCACACATCGGATGTACACTGTCGTCCTGATGGTCGCATCCAAGGAACACCGCTTTCCCAGACTAACGGTTTACGTTGGAGACAGGAGAAAACAGTGACAAGCGCTTCCTTGGTGTCCTCGTCCGTCGCAAGGATTGCTGTGGAATTTTTCCGTCGACATCAACTTCCATTTTTGGATTGTTCAACTCTTTAGCGTCTTTCTGCGGTAACGGTAGATTATATACTGCATCAAGAAAGCCATAAACCCCAGGCTCGTGTAATAAGGCAACGGTGGTAATAGAGGTTTTACGGGTGGGGCCTTACAGCGGGTGTATGCCGTCACTGCAAAATTACATGTGTTTTTCTTCTCTTTGAATTTACAAAGTGGATAGTTTGCATCTGTTACAAAGGCAAAATAATTTTATAGGCATAGCGGATAGCGCCTTGTGAAAGCTCTGGGATGAGTTTATTGGCGGTCTCGCCCGCACAGCTTTCAGTAGAATCCTGTTGCTTCGACGTCGGTATAAAAAGGAAAAATTATTCTGGCGCGAAACATTCGCGAATTGCACACCTTTTTATCGTAGAGCGTAAAGCAAAACACGAGCCTGAAATTTTCGGGCTTTATAAGTGCTGAACATAACTTTGCGTTATCCTTTCTGCCGTGTGACCCTTTTCTAATCGTCTCTTTCCATTAAATGGTGTTTTGAGGGCTACGAGTATTCTGCGAAGTATGTTCAAGCGTGAACCCTCCTTGTTCACGCGAAGTAAACTCCCCCCCCTCATAACACAGAAACCTCTTTATCCTCAACTATAGGTTATTACGACCTTCTGTATGTCTGGTCTGTCATAAACGTATCTTTCAGGACCATTTACCCAACCCACTGCGTAAATAAGCGAGTCTGTGGGAGAGGTGAATACCACTTGAGCTAGCGTCCCCCCACTCTCCTTTGCCAAATCCATGCGCACCTTTGTGGACTAAATTTCGCTAATTAGAGAAGCAGGCAGAAACGCTTAACTTTCTTCTTCCAAATTCAGCGGTATATGTCCCTCCACGCACAAACGAAGTGATTAATTTAGAAACTTTCACGGCACGCCCACGTAACACGATGGCCAGCAGCCACAGTCATCGTAGCTGCAGCCTGTTCATGTGCCTGTGTGTGCGTGTGCCTTTGGGCGCACACACGCCTTCCCGGAATCGATCGATAAATGGGGAGTAGCAAGTTCCCGTGATGCTGTACAGCAGCTGCGTGGGGATCGACACTGAGGCGCGCACAGTGCGACACACAGGCCGCCGCCAAGTGCGCCCTACCGGATGCCGCCGCCGCTATCTTGGATCCAATGGCCGGTGTGACGCCATTGGCTCACAGTAGCCATTCGCGCACCCACTAGGTACGCGCGTGTGCTGCGTGCAGTGTGCCTCCCTTTTGCTCTGCTTCTGGCCTCGCGTCCACGTACGCACGCAAACGTTGACATTCCCCTCGCCGTGTTCGCTCTTGTCTGGGTGCGCAAGCGTGTGTGTTTGTGTGTGTGTGTGTATAGTCTCTTCCAGCGCCGCTGCCTACTATTTCGTACTCCCTTCACTCTCTACCTCCAACCGGTAGTGATATCCACGCCACCACACATCGCTGACGCCGTTTCCTTAATCACTCCAAGTCCACACAACCTGTTTGTGTGTGTGTGTGTGTGTGCTCGTCTGTGGGAGAGGAAGAGTTCTAAACTTTTCGTGCTGCCTCTCGCTCTCCTTTCGAAGTGTTCGCCGCGAGTGCCGACCTTTCACTGGCTCCTCTTTCATGAACAGAAGCAGCAGCAGCAGGCATACCAGCTTCCCGTCAGGGAGGAAACCGTCGTTGCGCATGTCTCCGCTATCGGCACTCTAACTGCGTTCTCCTCACGCTCACTTTTCTGCCTTCGTTGCATCCTTCCAACTGGGGCAAAAAGCCAGTTCTCCGGGCCCGGACGGCCAACCGAACTCTTGTGAGCAGGCTGTTGCCGCCGCCGCCGCAGCCGCTGCAGCAGCGCAGGCTAAACGTTCCAAACAGCAGGGGACCTCGTGGTCTGCCCACCCCTCGCCCGCGCAGCCCACCGCAGTCTCGCATTCGAAACCCAGCCATCGATCTAATCCCGTCCGACGCAAGGTCATCACTGTCCCTGATCCTAGCACTAGGAACCACCCGCCTTCGCAGTCCGTCTCACCGGTACCTGAGGACCCTACTCCGCTGCCAGGTGAACGTTTCTCCTTCACTGGTTACTACTCTGCCTCCGATCGAACAGGTTGTGAGAGTTCCCAGTGCTCCCTTGCCTCTGTGTCAGATCGAAAAGACGACACAACCACCTCGAGGCTAGCCTCCACTTTCGAGCCTAGTTGTCGTACTGTAGCACAACAGTCCCAGAGCGTCCAGCGCTTGTCTTTTGCCACCCACCTTCCCAGGGCGTTCGTTGCAACAGAGGAGGCTCAGCGATCCGAACCCTCTCGAGGAGCGGCTCTGCCCTCGAGCTGCACCTTCAGCAGCGATTATCTTGGTCTTTCGACTGCCACCGTCTCCCAAAAGCCTGTCCAAAGGGTCGTACCAGCCTGTCTCATTGCTTTCTCGGTTGCTCCACCGACCCACGTTGACAGCGCAATTGTCTGGGAGCTGGTCGGACTGTATGACGCGACTGTCATTGCTACTATCCCTAGTGGTAGGCGGGAACTTCGCAAATTCCTCATCACCCAGAAACACCTAGCGCGCACCTTGGTACAATCAGTCTTTCAACCGCCTCCGACCCTCTTTGAGGTCTCCTCTGTCGGGATACTTCCCCACTCGTCCCTCTCCTCCCCATCTAACGTCTCCTCATTTGCGTCCTCGCTTGACTCGCTCTCCCCAGTCTCCAGTGCGCTAGAGGACGACGCAACAGACGACGAATCGGAATACCACCAACAGGAGCAGCATCAACAGAGCAACTGCTTTTATCCGCTTCTACCGGGCCCGACTCGATTTGAGTGCTTGGATGCCAGCACTTCAAGTGCCCTCAACAGCAGCCAACGCATGTCTTCACAGTCTTCACGACCTCCACTTGCTCCTCTCAACACCGCGGCTGCTGTCCGCGTGTCGGGGCTGCCAAGCCCAAGCGTACCGAGCGCCCCGAACGCGAATTTCCGCAGTCTGCGCACCGGCTCCGTTGCTTCGCGCGAGTCCTCCTATTCCCCGCCGGCGGATCGCGCCATCACCGGCAACACGGGATCGCGCAACAAGATCGCTTCCGCCGCCACCACCAGTGGTGGCGGCTCAGTGAATACATCCGGTGTGGATACGTCGGCAGAAATGGAGAATAGTGTTCTGTTTAGAAAGCTGGAGGCAGCGGCCAGAGCCCTGGCCGCAACAGACCGCCGCTTCCACTGGGAGGGAGATGAGAGGAGGAGGAGGAGAAAGAGGAGCAGGGCGCTGCGGACAGCGGATGCAATTTTCTGTTTTTAGCCAATCCTAGCGCGCCCTCCGCTCCCACTGCTTTTGTTCCGACCGCAACTACAACGACCCTAGACAGACTTCTAAGGTGCCTCACGGCAGGAGACCAGTTGGTGAGGCTTCAATTTGTCGGACGCAGGGAGAAGGAGTACCTCCTGGCTAAGGAACTGGCCAGACGTCAAGGCGCCACGCAAGATGCCAGTTGTCAGACGATGCCGCTAAATGCAACCGCGCTCTGCCCCCTCTGTAAAAGACCTGCGCCTGCTGCTGACACCGCGATCTCGCCAGCAGTCCAGCCTCTAAAAGGAGCGCCACTCATCAGCGCCAGAGTTCTGTGTAGAGTGGGTGAACTGACTGTTGCGCCCTCGATCATACCCCTCTCTCGCGGTGTGCCCTTGCGACGTCAACGCACCGGTAGTGGAAGTGTTACTGCCACGGTGCCCAGCACTGTGCGTTTCCGTTGGCCCCTAGACGGGGAGATTGTGGATGTGGTGGAGACCCTGCCGGATTGTCCTTTCCCGGTCCAAGCGCCGCTTGTCCTCACAATACCACATCTCTCGACGCTGGGAGGACCCGATGGGGGCTCGCTCACCACACCCGCCCTTGCCAACTTCCCGGAACTGGCCTGTGCCAGTATTGTCGCCGTTCATGGACCTCCAACTGGCTTCAGCAATGGCTCCGCGCCTTCCACCAATAAGAAGCTTGAACCCGCAGCCAAAGTCACTCCCCAGACGCAGATTAAAAAGCCTGCCGACTCGGAGGAAGAATCGAGTGAAAGCGATGAGGAAGAGGAGGAATCGGATGCGGAGATATCCCGGAAGCTACGTCGACAATTGCGACGTACTCAAAAGACTCAGGAGATCTCCGCAGCAATTGTACAGTTGGCAATGCAGAAAAACCAGGAGGATGGTGACACGGCTGCCGACCAGACGGATAAGGCTGTTGAAACCAAGGCAGCAGCTGAACAGGCGTCCGCAGCCGGAGACTCGGATCAAGTGACAAGTAACCGTCTGGCGGAAGCACGACAGCGTGCCAAGAAGTTTATTGAACAGAGAAAATTGTGTGGTCAACCGCCGCAAAATCTCATACCGGTGGAAGCTGGGTTGCAGGAGCCCGAGGAGGTATATTATTTTTCCCTTTTGTTTGCTATTTGAGTTATAACTTTGCACCATGGTTTCATGCGAGCTGTTGTAGATGTGTGGCACCTGAAAGCGTTAAAGCTGTAGCGGCTAGAGCTGTCTGCATAGGCAGTAAAACACGGGAATATGAGCCTCAAGTAATATAACTGGCCCTGCGTTAAAATTTACGGAGATTAGGGTTTGGGTTAGGTTGGGTTTAGAGGTAGAACCAGTTCATGTGTCCGTGTCTCGCCCATCCTTTTCGGCCGTCTGATGCTTTTAACTAGTACCTATGTGGGAAGTACGGTATAATATCGTTGTTATATAAAATTCATACCACTTGTAGCACTACTTGTTTTTATAATGGACATTATGTGGTTATTCCACAGTGGTTGATTGTCTTCCACCCAAATGTTCATTGAAATTTCGGGTCTGACCCTAAAAAGTCATGGCCAAATCACCTGACGCCATGTGCTGCACTTAAAAAATTCAGCAATTATTTCCCCGATTATTCTCTGGAGTCCATATACCAGAAACCGCATAGAGAACGCTCGGAACCGAACCCCTCGTTGCTGCGTCATGCAGCAGTCGAAAAATCGGCGAAGCACGTGTCTAGGCTTTTAGCTAGTACCTAGGTCGGGAGTACGGTATACCATCTTTGCCATACATATTTCATACTATTTGTAGTACTACTTGTTTGAAGAATCAGTATTACGTAGTTATTCCACCATGGTTGGTTGTCTTCGACCCAAATGTTCATTGAAATGTCTGGTATGGTCCTAAAAAGTAATGTCCCGGTCACTTAACTCCATATCCTGCACTTACTTATTTCAGAACTTATTACTTTTATAATTCTTTGGAGTTCATGTACCAGAACCCGCATAAAAAACTCTGGGGGTCCATTGAACAACCGAACCTCTCATGGCTGTGTCACGCAGAAGCAGTGTCCGACGTTGTCGAAAGCTACCCGAACAAGCACGAAATCCAATTGCCGCACAAACCCATGACGACACCGTGAAACCAGCTTCTACAGCTTCCAAACGGCCGTCGCTCTGCAATGTATTGTGTCCAAGCCGGAAAATCGGCCTCCACACGCCTACACGAACATTATTCGGCAGCTAAGAGATGCGATCACTTATCAAGGTGCCATGCATACAGTGGAAACTAGGCAAACATTTGCCTGGAACCAAATTTACAATGTCGGTTCCTGTCCATCGATATATTTGAGAATTTTCGGACGCCCTACACTTCGATGACTCTTGTAGTAATCGGTACATAGAATTGCATGGCTTTTACAGAAATACCACGAAAAAATAACAAGGCGGCAGCAAATCTGGACGATATGTACACCAAAAAGGACTAAACCTTATAGATTGTGCAGGCACGCTTAAAATTGTAACTGTTTCGCACATTTTCTGCACGGTTGACTACTACCTGCGTCAAAAATTTACGCAATGAAGTTTGCTACTGTCCCCCAAAGCACTTCTTTCCTGCGAAATATATAAATCTATATTTCCAAAGAATATATACACAGGTATGTTGGTAAGGGTGCAACAGGCAATACGCAGACAGCTGTTTCACGGTTGTAACCGATCATTAGTTTATATATATATATATATATTGAAAAGAGGAAGGGGTTCTTCGGAAAATGCGAGTTGTACTCGTGAATTTTCCAGCTGGTCACACCAACCCGTCGTCAGACGAAATAAATAAAAGTGAGCGCTAGAGTTGTTTGTGCTCATTAATGCGGGTGCCCAGGCGTCGACCCATATGCCCGAATATAAACACAAGAGCAATTTGCGCACGGGATGCGATAAATTACGTTGGTTTGTTGATTTTTGGGGATGGGATCCTTTATTCGGGATAGTGTGGTGCGTAGTGAGGATGCTGGCTTGTGAGCGACGTGTATACCAAGGCGATTCAACTGCCGAGCGATTACGTCAGAGGTCCCCTTCATATAAGGCAGGGGGTAGAATTTTCGTGCTTCAATTTCTCCGTTTGGGGTGAAGCCTTGCGGTTGTGCCTGGTGCCTGAGGCAGTTCTTTACAAAACTAACCGTATACCCGTTACACCGAAACAACCGATATAGGTAAGCAAGCTCTTTTTTAAGAATATCATCGCTGTTGCAGTGACGGTATGCCCGGTGGAACAGAGTTCGGATGCAGCTTCTTTTGTGAGCTGCTGCGTGGTTGCTTCCATAGTTGAGAATAATTTCAGCATTAGATCCTTTCCTATGGACGCCTGTTGCGAGACTACCATGTAGCTTTTAGATTCTAACGTCCAGAAATGGCAGGCTGTCTCCTCCTGCCTCTTCACGAGTGAACTGTATGGTTGGGAAAACACCATTCAGCCTCTGATGTAGTTGCTCAACTTCGCAGACCTTTATTACGACAACGGTGTCATCTACATATCGAAGCCAGATTTTGGGCTTGAGAGTTTGGAAAACCTCTTCTTCTAGTCGTTGCAAAACCAATTCAGCGAGTAGTCCTGATATTGGCGAGCCCATTGGGGTGCCCTTTACCTGTTGGTAGTACTTATTGTCGAATTGACAGTAGTTCCGTAGGCAGAGTTTGAGAAGTTCTATAACATGCTGCGTTGGAATTTCAACGGGATTGTTCTGTAGGCGTTGAGCTACGCATTCATTGCCAAGTCATGCGGTATGGAAGAAAACAAGGCAACGAAGTCGAAAGACAAGAGGCATTCATCAGTACTTACTTTGAGGCCTTTGATCCTTTGGAGGAATGCGTGAGAGTTGTTAATGCTGTATTCGGATCCATGCGTTAGCTGCTTCAGGTGCCTGTACAACCACTTAGCTATGTTGTACGTAGGTGATTAGATCAGTGGCACTATAATCCTCAGTGGGACATCCGGTTTGTGCACTTTCGGTAGACCGTATGCGCGTGCGATACGGGGATCTCCGAGGGTCATAAACTTTGAGTCAGCTGAGCTTATGACTTTCAGGCGAGCGAGCTCATTAGCCTTTTTCTTGATGGCTGCGGCTTGCTTTTTTGTCGGGTCTTCGGCAAGAATAGTGTAGGCCTCAATATCACTGAAGATGTTGTTCACCTTATTAACGTAGTCATCTTTTTCCATTATAACAGTAGCACCACTTTTGTCAGCAGGAACGACGACAATATTTTCATCTGATTTCAGTGATCGTAATCCTTGCGCTTCGTCGGCAGGTAGGGTTTGCTGGCGTCTTTTTTGCCGAAGGATACCGGTGGCACAGCTGCGTATGTCCACGCGCATGTCATCTGGAAGGGCAGAAGTCAGTAGAATGGATTCAAGGCCGGCTAGGAAGTTGGTAGGTGTAGTATCCATGGGATTGAATCCCAATCCCTTCGAGAGATTCCTTTTAGAAAGGTTAACAACTCGAGCGGCCATGTTCTTGTTGGTCGTAGGGCAGACAAGAGATTGCAGTTTATACTGGAGATCAACTCTCTTCTTCATTCTCGCATCCTTGACGGTGGCGTTAATTCTTTTCTGTACATTATCGAGTACGTCTTCAGGTAGGGCTGAAGTGCATTGAGATTTGACGTCAGTAATTATTGCCGCGAATCTGCGAAGACGGTTGTGTACGTCAGATATTATAGCATTAAACACGCGCCATCCGTATTTGCACGCAAGTGATCTGCCAGTCTCATTCGGTAACGTCGGTTTGAAGCGAAGCGATTTCGGTAACACACTGTGATTGCGACACCGATGGAGAAAGGTTAGTTGTTCGAAGGTCGTCGCCTGTCTCTGTGCGAATTTCTCCCAACGTCTGGTAAGAATAAGCGTTTGACGCCCAAATATATGTTGTAGATCAGAGATAGTATGCATTCCGAGCTGATATAATGAAAAAAGAAGGGGTTCTTCGGAAAATGCGAGTTGTACTCGTGAATTTTCGAGCTGGTCACACCAACCCGTCGTCAGACGAAATAAAAAAAATTGAGTGTTAGAATATCGCACTAGACAGGCTGGCGTGACAGGGCCGACAGACCATTGGCTTGTATAAGTTGAGTCATGTTGGATTGTGAGCTAGGGGAAGGGTGAGGTGGAACAACTGCGGTTCCCGGTGCTGCAGGGGGCGGGTGGATGGTGGATCATTTGGATTCCGGGTGGCTGGGTTGCCGGTAGTGCTGTGGCATTTGGACGGGGCAGTGGTCGTAGTATGATATATATATCGAAATTGGAAAAATAGAGCATCCCAAGAGTATAATTCGAAGCAAAGACGTTCTTTGGGAAACAATAGGTAACTTTATTATGTAAATTTTCGCTCACTCTGTGCTCGTTTAAATTTGCCTTTGATATTTTTTTGCGTGGCATCTAAATTTATGTGCCTATTGATGCAACCATTATCCGCTGGCATTTTGCCTCCAAGAATCCACGGCCTTTCCTTATTGAACAGCCGTCAACCACACTGGCATTCTCCCATTGTCCAATGCGTACATGGCCATGACATTCGTGCTGACAGATTTCCCTGCTTAGGATTTTATAGAGAATAGTTCTCTATTGAGCTGGCCAATCCTACTAAACTGTATGTGTTAAGTCAGATACATTTTTTCACGTAGGTTAGAACTCGCCAGATGATGTTTTTAGCGCCAGGGTGTTTTATGTATCGGCGTAGAGAGTAAGTGGGCTAATCATTTTGGTATTTTGAATTTTCTTGATTTCGGCCCAGTAACTATCTTCATGGAAGCAGACGACCTGGGATGGCGTTGATTTCTGGCGTGTTTCATCGCCGTCAGCTAGCCATACCTTGCGTTGGGTTCTGGGGATCAGAGATTTTGCGGCCATCTGAGGTTGGGTATGACTGGCGGACGAGCGCTGAAAGATCAGAAATGGCTGGCATTATGCTCAATACGCGAGTGCTCTAAACTAATCCCTTAAGGCACAACGGGACAAGTTCGTTCCCTAACCTGATCGGTGAGGATCGCTGGTAGTTGCACGGAAGAAAATAAGGTGATTTCTGGATTGGGATTCCTTATATGACCTCCATCGATAGGAAACGGGTACAGGAGTGCCTCCGCATTACCATCGGTGACCTTGCGCTAAATTTCGGGGGACGAGTAAATATCCCTCTGCCTTAATACTAACCCAAACATTCGCTGTAACACATATCTTAACACTAAATCTACCCTTTACCTTCACTGTTACCTTGATTTAAACCTAACCCCAGTTAACCTGCGATTTAGATGAAAGCTGCCCCTGTATTACGGGCCGTTCCGGTTTCCGTGTCCTACCGCATGTCAGCTTAAACTATCCACCCCCAGCCAATCCTCTAGCCAAAGTGAAAGCGTTCAGCTGACTTGGAATTTGTAAGTGGTGATCTTCAACCGCGCCATGGATTTCTCGCTGCCATAAATGACTAGATGGTGATACATGGATATGCCTTTTTGACTGAGTCATTCATTGAATGTCACGATCCCTGTTCTAGTCATGAAATCCACATAGACGTGGTGTATGAACACCTACAAGCAGCTTTGCCCATTTATCGTTTTCGATTCGAAGGTGAGCATTTGATAGGAAAGTCCCACAGTATATGTTTAATATCACACCGCTAAGTGGAAGCGCTCTCTGAAAATCATGACGGAATACGCATCCCCTGGCCACTTGGTGACGGTTGGCTTTTTGAGAAGGGACTGGTTTCTCTCTCTCCTATTTGCTGAGTTTTTCTCTGTTTCTTCCTCAGCTTTTGTGACCTCCCATTTTATTCCGTTTTTATCCGATTTGTTTTACTTTCATCCATGTTAGCCGTTGGATGAGGCATCCTCGCGCAACCTGCCTGTGGATGATGTGGACGGTCACCTTATATACGCTATCCATGACTGGATTTTCGATCGATGTAAGTCCCCCTTTTTATTTTTTGCTATGCAACCCTCTCCCCACTGGTGATTTTGTCTTCAGGTGCGTTCCTTTGGCGAGAGATAGTGTTTACTATACCGATTGCCTGAAGCGGCGAGGAAACTCCCCTAGCTCCAACAGCTCCTCCGCTAAAAATACCCTCCACCCCCACCTTAATGGTTGCTAATTAGACTTACTTGCATGCTGGCTTCGTTCACTCCTCCCCCCCCCCCACTACTACGACTTGCAATGCTTTTACGGCCAACCATAGTTCTTCCGAAAAATCCAACTTAGACCTTTTTTTGAAGCATACAAGCCATTCCTTACGAATGTTGCTATACTTCCACCTCTTCGATTTTCTCTGTTTCTGCGGAACAGTTGGACTCCAGGTAGTGCAAGGTCAGTGTCGCCAACCTGTTCCAACAAATAGGTTTCTGTTATTGAGATAACTTTTGGGAGCAAGTAACAAATATGGATTCGCAGTTCATCCATGTTTGGTAGGAGGCTTTGTGCGTTAGTGTACATGAACGTCAGCTTTAAGTTCAGGCGTGATCCGTTTTTAACCCCGAAACAGTCTTATGGAATAGCTGTTCGGTCATATGAACCGGTTTGATCCACAGTGGGGCAGACAGTTGTTTGACTAGCTAACCTTGTAGATTAACAGGTTCTGTTCTCCGTTGGCGCTCCGTGTTCTCAATTCCATGACTAGTTTGCGACGCTTCATGCGTACAGCGGGGAGTAATCCGGCTGAAAAAACACCCTTGTGTGAATGCTTCAGTTTAAAACGCCTGGAAAGGATTAATTTCACTTGTTTATTGCCGCCTAGCATGACTTTAAGGGGTCTTGGTCGTGTCTGCGGAGTGACGTTTAAATGGCTTCCAAGACCTTTAGGATAGTTATTTCCTCCAATAGTTGCAGCATTTCGTTGATGAGTTCCTGGAATTGCTTTAAGTCGGCGGCAATTCGCTCCTTGAAGGTGTTAGTGGGGAACTCTAAGAGACCCCGGCTTATGATGCAGTTACCCTTACCGGGCAGTGCACTGTGTCCAGCAGCATGATTATCATACACTGATACTCTAGCTCGGTCGAAGTGGACTAGCGAAGAGGAGATGGCTTCACTGTTGGTGCGTTTTTCTCCGTGCAACTCGTCTACTCCTGTAGATAAGGCATCATGGATGATTATGCATTGTGCTCCATCTAAAGGTCCTTGACACATAGGGCTCTGTGATACGGGAATGCGTAATGGTAGCTAATTCCGCCCTGGGTACACTGATATAAGGCACTCTAAGAGACCCTGGCTTATGATGCAGATACCCTGGCGAAGAATAGACGGCTGCGCTATTGGTGCCTCTTTCTCCGTGCAACTCGTCTGCTATTGTAGATAAGGCATCATGGATGATTATGCATTGTGTTTCATCCAAAGGGCCTTACCTCATAGGGCTCTGTGGAGTACTTGACCTTTTCGAACTTGAAGCTTTCTTAACTGGGGCTTCAATTCTGCTGTGCGGAAAGGCGTAATGGTAGCTAATTCTGCCCTTCTCACAAAAACCCGTCTTACTACGGTTCGCGCAGGACAGTCGGTCTTACATGCAATGTTCTCAGTTGTTTCGGCTATTGTGCTTCCACCAACTTAAAACTGAGGCCATTCAAGTGGCATAAATCCGTCATTGATCAGAGTGGTTTGTAGTTAAAATTGTGGGTGATTACTACCTTCAAAGTGCTGTTACGAGAGTTTTATACTGAAGTGATGCACAGTATGGAAGCGGTAGCGTCATCCACCGACATGATGGAATAGTTTTGCCGTAAATGCGATGAGCCGCTGATGTTCACGAACAAAGTAGTCTGGCGATCAGTAAGAAAGGGGGAATGAATTCCTCCATTCTTATGATTTAAACGGAAGACACCACTGTACTTTGGAGCAACAGAATGCCACCAGCCAACGTGCCAGATCTTACCGGTAGATCCTCAAATACTATGGTTGACTGGTTCAATTACTGCCGGGAAGTTTACTCTGAAGGGGTGTTTGTCGCCGGGCGGGCAAACCTAAATGGACTACCGCAAAATCCAATACAAATGGATGAGGACAGATTTGCAGGGCGCCGTCAGCACAAGCGTGGTGGTCCATAGGTCTTTGTATTGTGTCAGGGTACCAATACTATGTACTTCTACATACACAAGAGATATGCAGTGAGGTTGATCCCTATTATTGAACCCAAAGTAGAATCAGTTTCAACAATACGATCACGAACCTGTCAATTACCAGGAAAATTGTGTAGATCTGAATACAGGTGCGCACACCCACCAAATCCAGGGGACTCGGTTAGACAGCAAGGTTGAGGTTTTGGGGAAAAATCACGGAGTTGCACAGTACTTACTTCAGGGTGCACTTGAACTAACCTTGCTGGCGTGTTTTGAAAGGAAACGAAGACTACTTTGTAGCGGTCCCACGCGATATTAAAGATTTATATGCTGCCTTACTGTCACTATTTAATTCGGATCTAATTTTCGCAACAAAGTGGACATATTTTAAATTTGTTTATGGTTTTTGACCAATACCTCCGAGGGTAGTAATCGCGCTATAGTAGCACAGACAATTTTTCCTACGAGCAACTCGGATCATTGAAGAATGTATGCAACATGAGTGTACTTGTTACGGCTGCGATCATGTTTGATGTAGCCGGCCTTGATGATTCCACGTATTGTACCTCTCCACGTGTGACGATTTGCGGCAGCAGACCTGAATAGCTTAATCCATGTCTTGCCGAACTGTGTCAAACCAGGTTTTTAGTTAACCTCCTGTTCGACGTCCTGCGAAAGGTTCATCAGATTGTGCAGACAGGACCTCTAAAAGCAAAACTTGAATGGAAAAATTGGGACAGCTCTTTCCGCAGAATGATTTCAGCTAACACAAACTAGTTAATTTTTAATTTATTGCTGTTATAGTCTTTGTGACTATTACTCGGTAGGGGGGAAGTTAGCGGATATCTCGGTGTTCAATTTATAAGCTCGTGGTCAGTTTCATCGGCGGAAGCTTGACAAGCACTTCAGATAACCAAATGTCAGATGGAAGTACAAAGTCAACATTTGAGCCGAAGGGCTACCACATTGAGCAGGATACAGTAATGAGTTCTTACTGACAATGTACCAGATATCTGCATGAAGCTCAAGATTGACGCGACATCTCGCAAATCTGTTTGAAGTAATAAGGGTGAACTGAAAAAAAATAATTTCCTCGGTAGACGACCATTAACGTTAACTATTTAATCGTTTTTTTCTGCGTGTGGTGGCTTGGATTTTTATGAAATAACAGGAAGCCGTGACACGTAAATTAATCCAACCTTGGTAATCCTATATATTTCCTTAATTAATTAAGGTTGTTAGTCGATGTTTCTTTTTAAGTTCATACTGCATACAAGCCGGTTTGACCCAACTCTCAAACGGCTCAGCAATCAAAATATGCACGTGTCCCTAGTCGATTTTTGATGTTTTTGTACTTGTTACGGTTGCGATGATGCCTGATCCAGCCAGCCGCGATGATATCACGTATTGTACCTCACTATGCGTCAGGATGATTTGCGACAGCAAACCTGGATAACTGAACTCATTCTCTTCTTCAGCGACGGACGCCGAATACCGAAGGTTTTGCTGAACCGTGTAGATCCAAGTTTTTAGCTGATCCAGTTTTGGTGGAAGCGCAATAGCCGGAACCACTGAGGACATTGCAGGCAAGGCAAATTGTCCGACGTAAACCGTGGTAAATGGAGTTTTATGGGTAGGGCTGAATGGGGAAGCAGGTAAGCATGTAAAAAGCAAGCAGAGCAGGTAGGGGTGATTAAAACCGAACCCGCGGGCTTTAAGGGAAATGCAAAATCAGTTTGAATCGGCTGGGCGCAGGTCGTCCTCGTGCTTATCAGCCTTAAAATCAAATTTATGTTGTGTTTGGAGAGGGTGAGGAGAAACGAGTGCACTTTGCTTCTGAAAATAATCAAGATTTTCGGCAACCACCTGCTTATCCGAAACCCCACAGCGTGCCTAAGGAGACGCCACTTGGACGCCACTTACACCCAGCCCGATGGCCACGTCGGTGTCTTCACCTAGATCGACCGATGCAAGTTCGCGCAGCCGTGGCTAACGGCCTGAAGATCACGCCCATGCATTGCGTTCTAATTGATCGATAAATCCACTAGTTTGATAATGGGACCAACAATTAACAGTGTAACCCAGGTGATGTCGTCATTTAGTACTGCGGATAAACAAAACATATAGTACATGCTGCGCTCATATGCACTGTGTGTGTGTGTGTGTGTGTTCTCTGCACTCGACAGTTTACTTCGAACTCTTTGCCCGAGTTGACTACTGTTGGTCAGGAACACCAGACTAGCATTTTTATGGCTAGCTTACTAGAAATTCTGACCTAAAATTATTCATCCTCATCGCCTGCCTTGTGTTATAGCCCGTACGTATCTGTTTGCTATTCATCTTCCGTGGATGGTTTTGCATGACGTTCGCCTCCGAAATAAGGTCAGCGTGCCTGTTGAGTTCCACTTCGTCATTCGGTGGACTAGTCGGTCGTCCCTACCTTTTCTAATTGCTCTCGACCTTTTCCTTATTGTCTTATTCGGGGGCAGTTGCACGTGATACCATACCCGGATCCAGGCGAGGATGGATGAACTGAACCTCCCACTGATTCAAACGAACAAACTTACCGCGGTCACCACTCATTTCTTCTGCCTGGAGCGCAGCTTCACCTTCAACCAGGCCTGGCGGTTTGGCCCGCTAAGATGACCGGGTGTGCCATTCAAAATCTGACCTTGTCAGCTTGTCGAGCGCTGCTAGGACAATTTACTGACGTGGGTCAGGGTCTCACTCCCGCGAAGGTGTGGTCGACTTTCAACCAACCTGCACTGTATCGCTTGCCCTTGACGATTGGCTAAGCTGGGAGTTCGAAACGTCAGGGGGTTATCTGCAAAATTTCGTGTTCCACTTGTGATGTCGTCTATTGTGACCAAACGGGGAAATCTGTCTCTACGCCTGTAAAGGAACATCAGGTCGCGGCTGGCAGACGCAACCATTTATCCCAGGTGGCCATGCGTGGGAGAATCCCTCTAATTGTTGGTACCTGTCCAATAAGTAAAGGCCGTGCATTCCATACAGTTGAGATTGAGGTGAAAAGTGTATTAATCGGCATTGTAGACATTGCAGACAAAATTTCTTAAAGACTGTTTCGAACGAGCATAGCTAGTCCGAAAGTAATAACTAGATGCACTTGACACTTATGGGCTCAAGCATCGGCCGACCTTAAAATCCTTGCGTAGACACCCATACTCTGACGACTAGCTGGGGGGGACCCAGCCGCGATAAACATAGGCAATAAAAGTTATATATCTCCCAGATAATTTCCTGTCTTTTTTAAGATGCTGAAATGTCTTTTAAATTTCAAAAGATTACATAAGTAAGGTTGTAACAGTAATTATCATAAAGCGTTATCCTCAGGATGCCGGTTTGAAAAGACTGAATTCTCTTAATAATGACTTCTTACATAGAATGCATTTTCCCATTGATTTTCCATGCCCTTGAAATTCAGATATATTTTATAGAATTCATGCACAATAAATATTCCGTCTAGTACTTATTTGGTATCAACTTATATCTTCTTCAACATTTATACTTCAGGAAAAATTATTTTTCGGTTTTTGGAAATTTATTTTTGCAAAATTTTTAAGACTGTGAAACATCCATTTGTAAAGCATCATATGTGTCCATTAATTAATGTTGCTTGTAAAGTATACAATATGGTCCCCCAGCGTTCTCGATGCGGTTTCTGTTAGATGGATTCCAGAGAATAATCAGGGAAATAATTTCTGAAATTAGTAAGTGCAGGACATGGAGTCCGGTGATTCGGACATGACTTTTTAGGGTCAGACCCGAAATTTCAATGAACATTTGGGTCGAAGACAATGAACCACTGTGGAATAACCACGTAATGCCCATTCTACAAACAAGTAGTACTACAAGTAGTATGAATCTTATATGGCAAAGACGTTATACCGTACTTCCGACATAGATACTAGCTAAAAGCCCAGACACGTGTTTCGTCGATGTTTCTGCTGCTGCGTTACACAGCAACGAGGGGTTCGGCTCCTCAGTGGGTCCCCCAGCGTTCTCTATGCGGTTTCTGGTATATGGACTCCAGAGAATAATCGGGAAAATAATTTCTGAAATTATTAACTGCAGGACATGGAGTCAGATGATTCGGACATGACTTTTTATGGTCATATATATATATATATATATATATAAGTCAAACAAGTGCGTATCACTCACTGATGTGGTTAGGATCTCACTCGATCCCATTTGTCCGCCCGCCTGCCAGCTAGCTACCGGCAATAAACGAACGTTGTGTCATAGGACACGTACCACATATATAGCACAAATATGTTGCTAATGGTGCAACAGGCAAGACGCAGACAGCTGTTTCACGGTCATTACCGATCATCAGTACGTCATATGCCTTGTGCAGTGAGGTACATAAACAAGTCAAACAAGTGCGTATCACTCACTGATGTGGTTAGGATCTCACTCGATCCCATTTGTCCGCCCGCCTGCCAGCTACCGGCAATATATATATATATATATATATATATATATATATATATATATATATATATATGATAAGATGGAAGCGACAAAGGCAAATGAAACCGAATCTCGGGTGATCCACACCAGGGATTGGGTATGACTGGTTGATGACGGCTAATAAGCCAGAAATGGCCATTCCGGTCTCCCTTGTCTTTGTCGGTTCCATCTTATCAAAATATATCTCAAGTCGCTATGCGACTGCCCGCGAGGGCTCTAAAGTGAGCTCCAAGGAACAGTGGAACATCAGTGTACCTTAGCCATATCGGTAAACACCACACTTTCATATCTACCGCGTGCAATGTCGAAATGTGCGTCGTGTGTACCGGTGGTCTTTAAGAACTTAGCTTGTTCTTGAAAACTTCTGTCTGACACGGCAAATTGGTACTCTCGCTGATGTGCTAGAGCTCCCAGTCAGCCCTGTAGATATTGTTGGGGCTAGGTATTCTTATCTCTATCTTGAAACTGGGTCCAGATGGGGGAGTGGATCAGAGAGTGAGGTAGATGCTCGCAAGTCGCCGTCCCTACACCAACCTGCTGTAGTGTATACGGTCAACATAGTCGAAAACGACGGTAGAAATAGTGCGTGCGTGTGTGTGTATGTGGGATTTGAGTGCCCCTTTAAACGGGCCACGTGGTAGATGCGTTGGACCAACACGGGGGCCACATTAGGCCACGGCAGGCGTTATTCGGGTTGCGCTCCCATAACAAATGCCGAACATGGAGGTGTGGGTGGCGCGCCTAGGGGCGGCTAGGGACTTATGGGGACCCAGCCGCGCCAGCCACCTGCGTCCTCTCCCGCCTCCGGTCTTCTTTGACTCTGTCTTGACACCGGGCTCAGGTGGGGAGGAGGAGAGTGCGGTAGATGCAGCGCAAGTCTACTATCACTTTAAACTAAATCACGTGCAAGTCACCGTCCCTGCTCCACTTTCCCATGGAGCATACGGTGGACATCGTCGGACTACGACGGTCGAACTGTCATGTGGGATTTGAGCTGCTACTTGTCAAAACCTGGTTGCTCGTGTAAGGTATCGGGTCCTGTGTGTGGCACGCCTGGACGGGCTGTTTCGCTTTTCCAGCCACCGTGCGCACGCCAATTTCCGGTCATCTTGACACTGTCTCCTGTCATCGAGTCTGATGTCTGAGGATAGAGAGAGAGGGTACGGTAGACGCTCTGCTAGTCTGTTCCACTAATTTGCGCGTTCCGCACGCACCCTGTGAAGGAGACAGTTGACCTCATCCTTCGCGACAGTTTAACTGGCTGAATTCTGACGCTTTTTTGCGCACAAGAAGGCCTTTCTCGTTATCTACAGGTGGCATGTTGTCCGAATACCCGATCCTTGTTAGATATTTTTACCTTTATGCTAGACCAGCTCCTTACCAGGATACCCTTAGCCCTTGCTTTGCTATCCTTGCGTACAGCGCACCGACCTTCCTTAACCCGCGCACAATTAGTTCCGACATCACCAAATGTACATCTTATCTGGTTGTTAAGTTTCCTGTTTTTTTCGCTGTCGTGCCTCACCTGCCTATTTTTTTTTGCTAGACGAAATCCTCCGAACGCTGGGCGAGGGCACATTCGGCAAGGTAGTCGAGTGCAAGGACCATCAAACGTGCGTTTTCCTCCTCCTCATCATCCTCGTTTTTTTGCTTTCTTTCATGTCCTCCGCTATTGTGCGTCCAACTGTCGGTTAGTTCGCGCCCCAAGTCGGCTTTTAGTTGCGCAGACTGCTTGTTAAGTTGCAGTGGCCAGTCCATTAAGTGGCAGCAGGTGGAGAGTTGTGGGGTTATTAAACCACTGCGTACTTTTTCACTACCTCTACTCTGAAGACCTCGCATATCTTACTCCCTTCTGCGCCTATGTGGTTTTGGAGTTAAGGAAACCTGTTTCGCACCCCGCGCATATCCAGAGCTCCTCGGTGTCATCACGGTCGCTGCCGTGAGTATGTTTCTGTCATATTTCGGCCGACTTATCGCCTCCGTCAACCCAGATCCGACCACGTGGCACTTATCCACACATGACAGATCGAAAGTCGATTTCGACGCTGTCCACCGTAGGCTCTACGGAAGGGTGTTGCAGGGACGGTGTCTTGCGCGTGCTTTAGTTTAAAGTGATAATAGACTTGCGCTGCATCTACCGCACTCTCTCCTCCTCCCCACCTGAGCCCGGTGTCATGACAGAGTCAAGAAGACCGGAGATGGGAGAGGGCACAGGTGGCTGGCGTGGCCGGAGCCACCCCTGGGCGTGTCGCCACACCTGGCTCAGATTCCACGGAGTGTTAGCGTCATAGAGGCCGCATAAAGAAGGAACCATTGCAGCCTGAATCTCAGTCCGCCAGTCAGAAACTCCACATGTAACACACAATGGGCTGACCACGCGTTCCGTGTTATCCCGTCAGTTTTCAACCTTCAAAGCCACGGCTTTAAGCGCACCGTGATAGTTTCAAGTGCTCTTGATTGTTATAGTGAGGAGAAATGCGCTGAGCCGTCGATCTCACTCTCTCCTCTACCCCGCAATCAGATCACCATCCCAGCCGGTGATCTCATCTATGCGTACTACGTACACGACCTAGCCCCCAAACACAAGCACCAGGATTTCACACAACAGGGGGGTTGAACGCCTCACATCTCACATGTGTGAGATAGCCAGACTTCAGGTTAAGAAGGAGCCAGCACAGCCTGACTCTCAGACCACCAGTCAGCCGCTTCACACGACACACATTGGACTGACTGCGAACTCTGAGTGTAATTATCTGTTGGCAACATTCCAACCCACGGCGCTTATCGCCCCGAGATATTCTGTAGTTCAGATCACAAATGCAGCAGAGGGGCCACATGGAGTAGGAGCCAAGGGACCATTTATGCAAACGCAGAGCGTTTTTTGGTGTTGCGTGTTGATTATGTGATGTGTAGAGGCTCATGAGGAGAAATGTAGTGTTGCGGCATAGCCGGTGGTGTTCTACCGCAGGTTTTCATGGAGCCGCATGTGACCTAATAAGCCCATGCGGTGTGTGTATGTGCGTGTGCAGGGCGCACAGTAGAGTCGGGTGCGGCGGGTGTCTGTTGGTGCTCCTGGCACTGGTTTGACGATCTCTGTGCGATGGATTCGCAAGTGAACGACCGGGCCGATGCGTGATGTGTATGTGCGGTAGCAATGAGGGTAGGATAGGTCGAAGGTGCTGAGTCAGGGGTGGCTGGTCTGATGCTACTGGTGGTACTGGTAGTCACGCTCATGGAAAGTGTTGATTGATGCGCAAGATGTGTAGCATCGCAGTGGATTCCGCTTACGTGTATGTGCATGTGAACAGGCAGGCCCATGTGATGAGCCAATGCGCGTGGGCAGTGAGGGCATTGGAGGCGGTGGTCTCTGCTATGTGTTGTGTTCCAGGCACTAGTTCGCCAGTCTCTGTGCGATGGATTCGCAAATGACCGACCAGGCCGATGTGTTAGATGAATGCGCGATTGCAATGAGGACAGGTTAGTACCGAGTCCCCATCGCTGGTACTGTGGGCGGTGGTGGTGTTGGAGGTAGCAGGTGGGAGGCAGTCGGATGTGACTACTGAGGTTGTGGGTGTAGGGCAAATGGTGTTCGTCGCCGTGGTCGGCGCAACGGGTGGGGGATGGAGGAAGGTGTCGGTGATCTTGGGCGGCGGGGCATCGATGAAGTTGTTATCAGTGGTTGGGTTGGTCGTCGTCGTCGTGGGGTCTGAGGCAGGTGTAGCAGAGGTTAATTGGTTCTAGTAGACGGTCCAGGTCTCCGCTTTGTGAAGGACTGTCGTCAAGACGATGGCCTTTTACATCTTCAATTTGGTGTTTAGGTGAATATCGTGGCGATTCTCCACGGAGGCCTGCAACCGGTCGAAGGCCTGACTAGCTTTGGAGATTCATTGAGCAACCTCGTCGTCGATTCTCGTGTTGCGTGACAGCGTGCTTACCAGATAAGCAAAGTTTTCCAAATTTGAGTTGAGCACCGTTGACATTTCTTCGGGAGCATTGTATTCCGCGCTGGGTTGCGGTTGTTGCATAACAACCGTTTTGACTGTATTGACTATTAATCCAACATTGCCGCAGCTTGCGGCGACGAGGTCCATGCTCCTTTGCATGTTCTTCTCCGCCACTTTGTTAAGGGCGCAGTCGTCCGCGAGGAGCAAGTCATGGACGCGCGTTGGGGCCCGCATACGCCGACTGTTTAGAAGGTGCTCGTCAGTTCTGTAGGCGATGCGGATCCCAGGGCGCTCACCACAGTAGGCATATCAGAGAAATTGAGTATGAAGAGGGTGGGGGCCAGTACGCAGGCCTGCTTCACTCCTTTGGTCACTGTGAATGCTTCGGATACCAGCCCGTTTTCATTGTCAGTCGTCGGAAGCCATATTGGCTTTCCGAGAGCAGTCCCTGCTCAAGGGGGCACGCACACATACACACACGTCAGTTTGACCGTCGTAGTCTGACGATATTCACTGTATGCTTCACAGAAGGGCGGTGCAGGGTCGTTGACTTGTGTGCAGCTACCGCACTCCTCCTCTGCCATCTGAACCCGGTGTCATGACAGAGTCAAAAAGACCGGAGGTGTGGTTCGGTGCTGATGAATCGTATCCCACCATAGCCATAACATGACAGCAGTGGGTGATGCGGCATGAGGCTGCACCTACGCGTGCCCAGGTTGGGTACGCGCATCCCCTATATTTCGGGTCAGTGACAAAAAAAATTACGCAATAAAGCTCCTTTTCCCGTAGAATTTATTTATATACCTTTTATTCTTAACGTATCATTTCAGAATTTTCAGAAAAAAGGCCTCCGTTTATTGTGGATAAAATTGGTATGCAAACGAGATGGCAACGGAAGAAAACAGATGATATATGGTTACCGAAAGCTGCAACTGTCGGCAAAATGAACAGTCGTCCGTGATCGGGTCGCAAACTTTGCGCCAGATTTTCTTCTAACGGCGCCGGCATTGTTTGCAACTGACCTCATTATTGTATTTAAAATAAAATAAGAGTGTAAATAGCAGTAGCTATTGAGAAAAATGGGCCAGTCCATATACATATAAGCAAATTCCCATGTGAAAAGTTGAATTTAGAAATGGCAGCTCAATCTCAAAAGCCCGCCGGAAATCGAAGCTAGCACAGACACCTGTTCTCGTGTCCTGTTTAGGCGCTTATATAAGTTATCCTTACCATTAGGTAGGTTTTCTGTTGGCAAGCAAGATAGGCACAGACCTCCGTCAGCTCACTTGTGTGCGCACGCCTTTTTCTCCCATTTTTCTTTTTTGGTCTGCATGTCCTTTCCCAGCTCCCCCCCTCTCCCCGTCTCGTATTCGGCCCCAGCTTCTGATGCCTGTTTTTTGGCCTGACGAGGTGGAGAGGGCTCTCTAGCGGATTTGCACTTTTCCCCGATGACATCTTTGCCCTCGTTGGGCTTCTGCGTGTACCAACATCAATGCAACGTCCTACGCCCAGGCCACGCTTTGGTCATTCGATCTAGACTGACCTGGTGCGTCGGTTAGGGCACCACACTCCGGCGGGATCGTAAAGGTCACCTTAACGGCCAGCTTTGCCCCTCCCCCCTTCCCTGACTGGGGTCTCTTGCATCGATCGGTTTGGGCTGCAGAACACGAGGTACCAAAGATTGCGTCCGGTCTGCCTTGGAGAGAGAGAGAGAGTAACATTGGTGGTGCAGCAATAAACTATTCGTCAAGGAGAACTGATTATCACCGACAAGGGACTGGCTGGACTGGTTATTTAAAGTCCACTGATCGTCGTCATGGTTGCAGTGGGGGAGGGTGCGAGGAGGTAGGATACTGGATCTAATTCTGTTGGCGTTCATTCTTGTGCCTGGCAGAAAGAACACCTCATGGTTACTTTCCTACTTCGGTCTGCCCTTTAAACTCATCCTGGAAAGGAGTGTTCACCGATCAGGCTAGGGGATGTGGCTACGCATTGCGCCTGTAACTTCCATTTAGAGTCCTCACAGGCAGTCGCATGGCGACCGGTACTTAACGCATGAGGCGCGGGAGATGGAAATGGCCATTTCTGGCTTATTAGCCGTTATCAGCCAGCCATGCCTAACCCCAGGTGTGAGCACCTTGGATTCGAACGCGAGATCTGTGGTCATTGAGTCTAACGCTCTACCACTGAGCCGCGCGCTGGTTGTCCTGTTGGTTGTGAGGGCAAATGAATAATCATTTTACAGGGCATGCTGGTCCCGCATAGTGAATAATAGCATATGCAGATACTGGAGTTCCAACAGAAGTGAGGTAGAGTGGAATGGCCATTTCTGGCTTATTAGCCGTCATCAGCCAGCCATACCCAGCCCCAGGTCATGATGACCTAGCATTCGGACCCGGACTCTTTGATTGTTGAACTCTACCATTAAGCCACGGACCTGGTGCTTGTTGTCCTAGCAAAAAATCGTACTCTTCAGTTTTAAAAAGCCATTTTTTTGATTTCCGGATAGTTTTGCACACGACCTGCCAATGTTTTTGCATGTAGCGTGTCCAAACTACAGGCTGAATAATTTCGCTGTACCGAAAAATGTATATTTCTGTGGATGCTTTTAAAAAGAATGTCTGGCTTTCGTAGCATTTTTCGAGGGATGCAGACCGTCTCGTGCATTTCCTAGGCGGCATTAGGTGCAATTGAATGGACATTTCACTCGCCTAGTCGCCAGCACCGACAGTTGGTACTACGGAGACCACCAACCTGGGTGTGATCCCTGCCCTCCACGGGCGATCGCTGGGTCGGGGTGGAGCGATGGAGGGGGACTGGATAACTTGGCAACGCTCCTCGGTGTAGGCGTCCACTGGTGCCTTGGTTTTTGAGGGCCCTTGAGGCGGAGATGATTTGTGTGGCGCGACGGTATATGACACCTGGATCCAGGTCGCGTGTACTTGCGGCCTCTCCCCCCTCGTGTTCCGCTGGGAACAGCACAACCGAACCGGTCGTTGTCTTCCTTGTGTGTATCCATGCGGGGACTGATCTCCTGCATTGTTAAACGAGATTTTAAAGTGTGTTTTTGATTAGGAATGATTACTTGACTGGTATTGTAATATTTTGGGAGCATAATCCGCAGATATTTCGGTCTCGTGGACGGACCTTACTCGATAAAAATCGTCTACTTACGTAGTGTGCAATTTTTATATGAATTTCGGGTGCCCTTATACGTTTACATTTTGTAGAAAAAAATAAGCGAAAATATTCGTTCTTCTACTCCTTTTTATAATAGAGTACGAAATCTTCAAATTTTAGACTCAAAGGAAGGGTGTATTTGGTATTTTACAAGTTTTCCGATTCCCGAATAATTTTTAGCCCGATCTGTCGTATTTCCGTTTAGGGTTTTCAGCCTATAAACTATGTGGCTTTCTGTATGTCATTAAGAAGATAAAGCATAGCGCTCATACTACTCATGTCGACTACACCGTATACTTCATGAGAAGCACTAGTAAACCATGCGATGCGATTTGAATGGGCATGGAACGGTCTAAAAATATTTCGCAGATAGAAACTTGAAACCAAAACATAAACTTTTCTCCTAGTATAGCATTCAAAAACTACAGAGGGCACCAGACTCGTGGATCTTATGCAGAACCGTGGTCTGTTGGTTAGTATCGGCTGCCTTACGTATGTTGCTCGTCGGTGACCGCCCTGTAGTACGATCCTGGAAACGTAACCGCATAGGAAATATGTTGTCTGTTTTCCCTGCTGTAAGTTACTACGCGCAAACTTGGTTTATTGACCTGTGTGCTGGCGGTGTTTCCGACCCACCGTGCGCATCGATAATTTCGATTAGCCTCTACACGGTCCAGGCTAGGGGTAGGGGATCCGCTGATTCCAGCGAAGGGCTTCTCGGATTGGTTTCCTGAACAAACTGACTCCTTCTTCTTGTGGAGGGGGTGGGTGGGGAGTCAGGGACTTTTACCGTACTTGGTGTATCTACAGGAGCGGTATCTGGCACTGAGGCTGCGTTCGCTATCAACCGCAACCGATGGTGATGTCCGAATCAGCCGCTTAACCGGAAAAGTGCGTAAGGCTATTTCCTTCTCGGTCGATTTTGTTTCAATAAATCAGTTTGTTTGTGATGGCTCCTCTATTTTGGCAAAGGCAGGTTTCTCTCTCAGTTGGTTTTTTACGCATTTCTTGGCTGTTGGTATTGGAAACTAGTTGAGTACCGCACAGCAACTCAACTTGGAGTTAGTTGGTTAGTTGCACGTGATGTCAGTTATTCATTTAGATATTTCGCCGTTAATCCCTAGGTTCTTTATGTGTCAAATTGTCTATTTATCATGTTTCGCTTGATTCACACAATCAATTACTCCTTTTGGTTTTTCGGTTGCGTTTACGCACTCAACCTTATAGACTGCCTGTTTTTTGGTTTTCTGGTTGTTCTCGTGAAGGGGTAATAATAATCCCCTTTGGTTGACCCCTCACCGCTTCTACTTGTTCATGTCAGTGGTCAATGCTTGTAAAGAAGCGTAAATTAATCTTAGCACATTCTTGTTCACGGCGCAGACTCGCGGAAGCGAGTGAAGGCTTTCGTACAATTTTTTATGAAAATCTCTCGTTGTGTAATCCGTATCTGCAAGACCCTACCCCCTGACCCTGCAAATAAGACCTTTCGACTCCCCAGCTGTCTCTTACTGGCTTTTTTGTTACGAATGTGTTTGAAGCCCAAAACTGCCTGTCTCTTGTCGTGCGCCATCTTTGTACTGACTGTGAACGTTTCGTGTTTCTGGGTTTACTTTGAGAGCCTAGCGGCAATTCTTTCCCCTCTACCAACCTACCTCCCTCCCGCATTTCCTTCTGCTCTTATTAGGCCAGCAGATTACCTGGTTCACTGAAACTGAAATTCCGTCCTTGTTTATTCGCGCTAAACAATGGCGCTGTAGGTCGCCTTCGTGTCCTTGAAATTAATGAAATTCTCACGTTGACTTCTCAGTTCATCTGTCATGGGGTCTGAGTTCTTCGCTTGTGCTACACCGTGGTTGTCCTACCCTGAAATTTTATTTTTAAATAAAAGAGTATGCATCGTCAGTTGAATAAGAATACAAGACTGGATTTCACTTCGCATATTTTGCTACCCGTTGCAATTATGGCGGCTTTGAACCACGCGTTCCATTATATTCCCTGAGCAGTTTCTTATGCTTTTCCGCGGTTAGATAGAAGAATATTATGTCTACTTAGGCTTTCCTTAAAGCACTACATAAGTAGATCCTTGTCTACGAGATCCAACGGTTAGAGCGTTTGACTTCTAATCAGCGGGTCACGAGCTCGATCCTCGGGCGGTGCATTATGTGGGGTTGGGTTTGGCTTGCTGATGACGGCTAATGAGCCAGAAATTGTCATTCCAATCTCCCTTACCTTTGCTGGCAATTATAATCTGCCTATGACTACTAACCGCTGTGCTGCTGCTGACGGGGCTTGAGAGTGAGCCTCAAGGCAGAGCGGAACGGGTAAGTTCTGTTAGCCCTGAGTTGAGCGTTCATCAACGGATACAAGTCAATATTTCCGATCTAAACGGGCAAGACAACGAGCCCCGTGGCTCAATGGTTAGAGCGTCGGACTTCTGATCAACGTGTCGCAGGTTCGATCCTCGGGGGATGCATCATAATGGTTTGGGTTTGACCAGCTGACGGCGGCTAATAAGCCAGAAATGGTCATTCCGGTCGCCATTTTCTTTGCTGGTTATATGCATCTGCAAAATCAAGGGTCATTTTAATGCATAGAGAGTTCCTAGACCATAAGTGATGACCCAGAACTCGTTGTCATTTAAAATTTGATTCACTTTTTGTGACATGAAGTGCAGAAAATGGCAGTTAAACGACACGCATTTTTCACAGCGCAAACTGGTGAATTAGCCTCTATATATGCCCCCTGCGTTAGAACAACGGAACACCGATTTTCGAAATAAAAATTCAGACTTTTGCACCTTTTCCCTTCGCGATGGAGGACGAGTAAATGTTCTAAGCTGAAACATATTTTAAAAGCTGATGAGTTAGTAACGTATTAAATTACGACACAACCTGGGATTCATTTCGCAGATTCATCGTCTACTGACCACACCGATAGTGTGCTTGGGTGTTTTTCGGTCTCTGAAACGTCTAAAAAATTTCGTATACATTGCCGGAAACGGACATTTTGTGATAGATATAATTTTTTTAAAGTAAAGCTGTATAGTTGGTTTCAGTCATTACTGCACATCAAGATTTTATTCCTATTCGGTGTCAGTAGCTGGTGGTGTCACTCACTAAGAATTAACCAATTGGGAAGGAAATCAGTATTTTTTTTAGGGAAAACAGGCAATTTTGACTTTAAACGCGCAAAAAATGGATAGATAGGGGTTGGAGAGAAAGAACTAAACGTCCTGCTAAATGTTAGATGCACCCTGTTCATCTTCACTCAAACTATTTATGAACGTGTGTAGCTATCCTTCATGGGTCTGATCGGTAGAGTTTACCTCCACCTACTCGCGTCTGTTAATTTTCCTTTATTTTCTTGATCCATGTTCAAATATTCCTTTTAACTCCGTGTGCCCGAGAAAGAAAGAGAGCGGTACGCTTTATTTTGAAAGTTTAATTCCAAAATTTTCCGCAAAAAATATCCTCCGGAAGATCACTACCGAATGCCAGAAGACTGCAACTATCGACATCCTGAAGAATTGTCCATGAATGACTCGCAAAATGTAGATCACATTAGACTTTCGTAAAAACGATACCAGCGTCGTGCGCTGATGACCTTATTATTGTAGTTCGAATAAAATGGGTCATCATCGGTATATAATGGGTGAACTTGGTAAACCGATGTACATATAAGAAAATTTACATGCAAATGCAAAGCAGAAAAATGGTGGCTCAATTTCAAAAGCGTATTGACAAGAGTAAGAAATCTGAAGGTATGCTCACACGTTGTCGTAACCCATCTTTTTCTAAGGGTAATAATCTAAGGTGAACTTGAAATAATATTTAAGTGTCTTAGGATAATAGTTTAAAGTATGTTGAGTTTTTGATCATGGAAATAGACAGTTTCAGCTATTCGCTGGGTAACTATTGTCCCTATTTTCCGCGAATATCCCCATTCTCGTATGCAATTTTCAGGCCTTTGGAAAGGGTGAAAGTAATGTGGTCTGAAGTAGCCTGTATCTGACGCTTAGCGAGTACCTAGGCGAGTTGGTGGTGATGCGTCATCGTCAGTGGTTGGCGTTCAACGATGATCGCTTGCGGGCGGGGTGGGAGGAGGTTGGAACGACAGCAGCAAATTTTGCGTTTATCGACAAGTTGCTGTTCGCTGCTTGGGCTAATCTCGGTCGGTCTGGTCGCACACAGAAAAAATGCCAATGGGGATATTTAAGACGCCTCGGCAGCACCGCCCGCCCCGGCCTGAGCGACCCGCCAGTCGCTGCTGCCAGCTGGCGGGGAGGAGAAAAAGGAGTGTGTATGTGTGCGCTAGTCTAGGATCTCGCGTGCGCGAGAGGACAGGGAAGATAAATTTGCCTCAGAACTAGCCCTAGCTGCGTTGGATGTCAGAGAGAATCGCAAGCATGGGATCCGAAGGAGACTGGTCCATTGCACTTGAACCAGCAGCCGAATCGGCCTCAACGTCTTCGTCTAATCGGAATCCACTGTGCACCCTTCCCCCCCCCATGGGTAGTGTACATACGCTAGCGTTACAAATATCTACACTGCAGTCGGTAGGTTTGTGTTTAGAGCACTGCGACACTGTTTGATCTGCCGTTGGTTTGAAAATCTTGCTACCAAACCCCTTTCTTCTATAGACGCTAAACTATCGGGACCAAGATTCTCTCTTGGCACTCTGAGGGCTACGATCTTTCTCCCAAAACACCTAACTCTGATTCCCTTTCAACTTTAAACACAATTACTTTGCAGCATGATCTTTCGGTTTGCAGAGGATATACATCAATGCCTAACAAAGCTCGTGCATATACACGTATGGAAGTAGCATGTTGTCGCGTTTAAGACCATTTTTCAGACAGACCTCTTCCGCGCATTCAGCCACACGTGAGGACATCGATCAAGAAAAGGACAAAATGCTATTCTTATTCCTCTGATCCAGAAGATTATTGCAAATATACCTGAGTATTTCCACCAGGCCATTTGGTAGTCGTTACAGACGTCAATCGAAGCTCATAGCGCGTGTACGCGCGCCGATTGGCGTCCGCAATGGGCTACCCTCCATCTAACTATTTTTTTCGCGTATTCCTTCTACTCATGGCCTCTTACACACAGGCCCAATCAAAAACGCATCCTTGTTTGTGAAACTGACTAGAGCATTGGATAATAAACCGTTTTTCAGGCCCTGTTCGAAGTTTGCACTAGTGATACAGTATGAATTTAGAAGATTTTCTATTTTACCTCAGACCTGTCAGACAGTGAGAGGAGATGTATTAGAGTATTGTATTTTATTCCTCTGCCAGAAAATACGTTTGCAGAAGTGTGTGCTAACACCGTTCTCCCAAAATAATCAAATTTTTCGGAAGAAATGTCTTAACTGTTTCCTCTTTTGCCTAATGCCTTTGGCATTTTTTTGTGCTTTTCAGTGGTGAGAACATAGCCCTGAAGATAATCAAGAACGTGGACAAATACCGAGAGGCGGCGATGCTGGAAATCAACGTGTTAAATTTCCTACGAGAACGAGATCCGGAGGACGAGTAGTAAGTCAGCGGAGTCAAGTTATCTCTGCGAGATATACTCGCATGCCTGAACACCCACCCGCGCATTTTCCTGTTTGCGTGTGATTTGTGACGGTTTTAGGTTTCCTTAAACTTGCCAAAGTCTGCGTGGTTCAGCTTTCCTAATTCCGTCAGGGAGTCTCTGGAGGTGGTGGATATAAATGTATTGTTTGGGTACTGTGCTCCACTAAATCTCCCAAGTCATGCGACAGTCAACTTACCTTCCTTCACTAGTAAGTCGTGTGAACGACCAGCACATGATCCTCGTGTCGTTTAAGCTTATTCAACGAGTAGCGTCGGCTTCATTCCCTTTTGCGCCCGTAAACACATTGAACTTTAGGCGAAACTGCATCAAGACTACTTGACTGTGATATGGTACGCTGAGCCTGATCTCAGATAAAGCCACAATCTGGGTGTATCATACCACTGCTCGTTAGAGTCTGGGAGTGGGAATAGAGAGTCAGCTGGACGGCTTAGTGCATACATACACTCGGAGGCGCTTGAACCTATCACGCTGCGCTAAATTCCGTAGCTGGGAAGGTGGTTGCCAGCTGACGGGATAACTCGGACTACGCATTTAGCCCAGAGTGTGCGTTTGTGTGGGAGTGGTCGACTGCGAGACCGGCTACAATGCCTCCTTAAGGTGGCCTGTATGACGCTGCCACTCAGCTGGGATCAGAACCAGGTGTGGCGGCACGCTTAGGGGCGGCTCTGGCTGCGCCATCCACCTGCGCCCGCCTCAGGTGGGGAAGGAGGAGAGAGTGCGGTGGATGCCGCGCGAGCCTACTACCACTGTAATGTGATTTATGTGCAAGTCACCTTACCCATGTCAGTTTTGGCCTGCCTCGGTGTTAACCAAGTTGCATCCTAAGCTTTAAATATCTATTTTCGGCAGTGTGCGAAACAGCCTTCAACTAGGGAAGGGAGGTATTCAAGGCCCACGTCCGTTCAGGTGAGGATACCTCCCCTGTTTCGCTTTTTTTTTCTCTCTCTCTCTCTTCTGCTTAATTCGGATTAACCTGGCGTACGTCTTCCCAGGACTGGCTAACCGCCTCGCTATTAATCTTTCTATACAGCAAGTTTACCCTCTTTACAAAGTGTTGTTCGCTGTCACCTACGTTGATTGTCCCCGAATGTCAGGTGATGAAATAAAATGGTGCGTTCACCTCTAAGAGTTTGGCTTCCCAGCTCCCATGGGGAGCTGTATTGGCCTGCTTGGCCGCTTCGCAGGCTACTGATGGTTCCGGTAACGCGTCCCATGGCGCGCGTATTCTGTTTCCTAAATGCGGACTTTGAGTGAATCATCCACACCCGCATTCGGTATCTGACCCTGTCACCGCCTTCCCCGCCTCCTCGACATTTTGTTGTTGCAGGCGGTTACTCATCTGTGTCCATTGGCTGCAGTGGTGGTAGGACGCCAGAGCTGCCTTCAGACTCTGGTCACCGAATTCGCCAATTGGAATGTCAGTCCGCAGGCGCACTTCTCCCGGCGAAAGTCTTCTCTTCTGGAGGTGATCGCATTTCCTACCTGCAGCTACAGATGCGGCATAAATCATTCCCGAAGGACGGGATCATAGGTTACCAGCAGTGGGGAACAAAACCGTAGCTTATAGTGCAGCATATTTGAGGGCATAGGCGTTGCCACTATATTCAAACTTTTGGGCAAAAAGTCCTCTATAGACGACTACTACTGGCAGTTCGACCTCCGTTGCCGGCGGTGTCCGACGTATCCACCCTGCACAAGGTGAGCGCAGGAATGGAGATTGGCGCCCGGTGTCATGACAGAGTCAAGAAGACCGAGAGCAAGCTTGGGTGCAGATGAACGGCTACTACTACTACTACTACTACTACTACTACTACTGCTACTACTACTACTACTACTACTACTACTACTACTACTACTACTACTACTACTACTGCTACTACTATTACTACTACTACTACTACTACTACTTCTACTACTACTACTACTTCTACTACTTCTACTACTTCTATTACTACTACTACTACTAATAATAATAACAATAATAATACAGCCACTGCTGTTGCTGCCACTGCTAATACTACTTGTTCGTCTCCTTCGACGCTAATTGTCTGCCTTACTTTGTCTGGAAGCTTAATATATAGCCGGCTAATTTCCCATTTCTGCCGTTTCAGTCTCTGCGTCCGACTACTGGACTGGTTCGACTACTACGGCCACATATGCCTCGCTTTTGATATCCTAGGACTTTCGGTCTTCGACTTCCTGGTCAGTTCTGTCGTATGTTCTCTATGATTTTCTGAATTTTGCTGGATTGATGAGATCCTGCCAACCAGCTGTGGTTCACAAGCCTATCCATATGCTTGGGTTCGAAGCCGAGACTCAAACGTTTCCCGACCCCCCCGGGGGAGGGCAGTGCTTATACTGTTTGGACAGGACATTCGTTGATGAACGCTCACCTACCGCCAACAGCACTCACTCGTTCCGCTTTGCCGTAAGACTCACTCTCAAGCACCACCAGCAGCCGCACAGTGGCTAGTAGTAGAATAGGTGGATGAATATTACCGGCAAAGACAAGGGAGACTGGAATAGCCAGACAAGGAGCCCGTGGCTCAATGGTTAGAGCGTTGGACTTCTGATCAGTGGGTCGCGGGGTTGATCCTCAGGTGTTGCACCGCCTGGGGTTGGGTGTGACTGGCTGACAACAGCTAATAGGCCAGAAACGGCCATTCCAGTCTCCCTTGCCTTTGCCGGCAATACTCATTAGTCTGGACAGTCCCTAGGGCGCGGTTTCGATAGACTGCAGATCGATGTAAATGGCAGAAGGAATTCAGCTGAGCCCCCGACCCTCCTCTCCATTCTCTCTCTCTCTTTCTCTCTCTCTCTCTCTCTCTATCTATCTATCTCTATCTCTCTTTCTCTCTCAAAGACACCCTGTGGAGGTAAACATATAGTTTCTTTGTTGAAAGACCTCCATGACGCGGTCAAGATCGGATTCGCTGTCTGGTGTTTGCTCAGTGACCAACATAGTGCATTTTAAGGCAATGTGGGCACTACTAAGCGCCATTAACGGGCCAGGCGATCACCTTTCAGACGATTGAGAAGGATATGGGCGAAAATCTTCTCTGCGATGTTAAGCAACGAGATGCCTCTGTGGTTATCACAGAGTTTCCGGTTCCCCTTCCGCATGTAGAGATGGACGATGGTCTCTTCTTTGAAATCCTGAGGTACTTGTCCTTGGCGCCACATCTCCTGGAATAATGTTGTGAGTTCCGCCATCAGCCGGGCCTGCCGTGCTTGTAGACTTCCGGTGGGATTGCGTCGGATCCCGGTGCTTTCCCGCTGGAAATCTGTTGCGTGGCCCGGAGGGTTTCTGGTAGTGAAGGCGGCAGATCCAGGTCATTGTTCGTGTCCACTTCAGGAAGCCGGTCAACGGCAGCATCGGAGCTGGCTGATGAGCAATTAAGGACACTTCTAAAGTGCTCGGCCCAGTTCTTCAGAATTTGCGATTTCTCTGTTAGCAGCGTTGTGCCATCAGAGCTGAGCAGCGGTGCGGTCCCCTTGATGCGGCGGCCGTAGATGGACTTGATGGCTTTGAAGAATTTTTTCATTTCGTTGCGGTCTGCATACCCTTGGATTTCCTCAGCCTTGCGGATCATCTAGGTGTCCTGCATCTCCCGCAGCCGTTGCCGTACAAGGCGGTGGCCGGGGCCCTCACACACAGACCACGCGAGGACTTGCTCGCGGAGAACAGGGTTGTTTTCTGCAACGCATTGGCCTGTTAATTTTCCTTTTTTTATCTGCGTTTTCTTTGCCCCTGCGACCTTTACTCCTTTTTGCGAACATAACCTTTCTATTGCGATGATGCTCCCTATATTCCTTTTTGTCTTTCCATTAACATGTAGGGCTCCAAGGTGTCCGCTTTAATTGGCTGTTGCTAGTCGTGGTGGTGTTGAAGTTGCCTTTTGTCTTTTTTAGAAGGAAAATAACTATGTGGGTTATCCCATCGAACACGTGCGTCACATTTCCTACCAGTTGTGTCACGCGGTTCGTTTCATGCACGACAACCAACTCACCCACACTGATCTCAAGCCGGAAAACATCCTCTTCAAGCGTTCCGACTACATCTCCGTGCACAACCGCAAGAAGAGACGGTATGATCGCATTGTTAAGTCGTCTGACGTGCGCCTGATTGACTTCGGCTCTGCGACCTTTGACTATGACCACCACTCCACTATCGTCTCCACGCGCCATTACAGGGCACCGGAGGTTATCCTAGGTATGTTCTAAATGCCAATCTCCTCTCAACTTAGGGCTGTTTATTTGATGCGCTGAGTTGTAAAGCCGCATGTTTATGGGTTCTTCAAAAGGGCCTTGCCGACGGAGTCATTTCGGGCTTCCTTCGTCATCCACTGACCCCAGGTCAGACAGATGCTATAGTTGGGGTGTGACTGTTCTCAGACGTAAATTGTGCCAGCAACGGCTGTTCCAGTCGTCCTTGTGGGAAATTTTTCACGATTCTTGGTTGCTTGTCGGCATGTGATCGCTTACAGCCGGAAACAACCGTCCAAGTTGAGGGAGATGATAGTGTGGTAGGTGCTGCGCAATTTTACTTCCACTTTACTCATACTAATTGATCACCCCCTGCGTCCACCATGCTGTGGGACACACGGTGGGCTTTGTGGGTAACGACGATTGAAGTGTCATCGAAACGGAATGCGTACGCGGTCCACAAATTAGTTCTCACTGGCGGCAAAACTGCAACGGAAATTTTAGCGGTACCGTTGGCTGTTGAGATCATGAACTGACGATCATCGGGCAGGCGAGCATGTGATCGTGCTCATACCGATCAGCCCATCCCCTTTATCGTGACATACTGATGTGCTTTATTTGAGGGACTTCGTCGTGTGTGTGGCACGCGCAGATGCGGTCACTAGCTATGTCAGCCGCTGGGCTTATTCCCCGCACCGGACGACTAACCGGTTCGGACAGTGGACTGGGTAGAACATTTTAAGAAGACGCAAGTTACTACAAACTGAGTACAAGAAGGGCCGTTTTTCGCATGTCTTCTAACAAATATTTTTGGGATTTTTTAAGGCTCTCAAAAATCAGTAAAATGGACTACTACTTAGGTAGTTACAGTAGATTCCATATCTCATTAAATATCGACCGAAATTCTGAAATATGATTGTAATTTGAACAAAGTACTTTAGCAGATCGACTATCTTGCAGTCTTATCCCAAGATATTCCATTTACAGTAGGATGCCGTCTTTTAAACGAGCTTCTATCTGACCGCCTGAAAATGTAAATTCTGTAAGAATTGGCTACTTAAGTAGTATGCATTTTTATCACTGATTTTTGCTCCCATTTGACATTCAAATATATTTTATGGAAAATGTGCACTAAAAATATTCTTTCTTATACTCACTTCGTAGTAAATTACGTCTTCTTCAAATTTATACTTGAAGAAGGGTTAACTTTCAAGACCGTGAAATGTTCATTAATAAGACGTCTTATCCGTCAAGTTATTAATGTTTCTGTAATGTATACAACTTGATCTGCATCAGTTGCAAATCATTATGGAAAACGTGTGAGCTCTTTTTCATAGCGTAGATGACTTCGTGCTTTTCCTTACACAGAATTTAAAGCGGCATGTAGTTTTTGAAACCCTGAATGCAAATTTAAGGACCGGTGGTGTTCAAAATTTTTTCAGCACTTCAGAAATTTTTTTAAACCGAACGTTACACTTTCTTCAGGTGCAAAGTTTGAAGGCGGCTCAATTTTCTACCAAGTGAAATCAAAAGTCAGAGTTGCGGTGCTAAGTCGCTTATTGTAACCTGCCCGTGTGTTGGCTAGGGCACGTTTTTGATTGTTTGACTCGCCCTCCTATGCAGTTATTGGGCGGGTAACATCAGAAGCTAGTTCGGCGCCGGACTGACTACCGGTTTGACTTGTCTCTTGTTTCTTCCCTCTTAGAGTTGGGCTGGTCGCAACCCTGTGACGTTTGGTCAATCGGCTGCATAATTTTTGAACTCTACACCGGGTACACGCTGTTTCAGGTAAGTTCTGCTTTCGCTGTACATGTAAACACCTTGCAAACCGTTATGACGCACCGTATGCGTACTACACTCCTGTCCCCAATCACCATCACGGTTGGTTTATATTACCTCCAATATGATGAGAGTATAATGGACTCGAAGTGTTGGGCAACTGTCCGCTGATATGGACCAATCGGGTTCTAAGGAAGCACTGTAACCGCAGAACGCAACTGGAGCGCGTGCGCGCCCATACCTTCCACTGCGGTCGACTAAATGTTGTTTAGTAAGGTTGGCATACCCAACACAGACTACGCTTTTAAAAAAAATTGTCGGAGAGTGAGAGGAATACGCTCTTTCAAAATTTTCAGCATAACTGGCTCCATTCACTGGGATAATAGGATAAGTTAACATATGATGCAAGAATCAACAAGTCAAACATGGACATCTAATGGGGGAGACAGTTCCAATCTCAGCTTCTTAATTTTGGTCTCTTCACACGTAAGGTAGCGTGCTAGAAATGGCATAACAGAGAGCTGATATGCCGATGTACTGCAAGCTATATGACGAAAGCCTCAGCGCGTCGGATGGGAGGACTTCACGGCAATCCGCTCAGAGTGGAGGGCATGGGTAACATCATCAGGAATTCGCCCAGCAAATTGCTCGACTGTTGTGAAGTGCAGTTTTTTTAGCAAATCCACTAAAAAAGTGTAACAACAACACTGGCAGCCGAATAGAGCATTCGGAGAATACGTTTTAAAATCAACAAATCCTTTTTAAGCAAAGCTGGAAAAATCACGGGAGAACAACAACATTTCTCGTTCTCAACTTAGAACGGATTTCTTTGTTTCTTGCTATATTTTTTATCAAAATCGTTGATAAATTTTTGTATTTCTAGCCTTTAAACAACTACATTTAAATTTTACAATAGGTGAAAAAATTTGGTCTCACGCTGCTTCACTTGACGTAGCCTCACTTACCGTCTTTTAAAACCCGCGTACAAAAGTTGACTTATAAGGAGTGAAAATAGAATTTAAGTTGAAATTTTATAAACTATCAATCACCAAATCAACCAGTTTGAAATCAATATCAGCATAATTTTTTATCCTGCATATCCTGCGTAGATTGCACTCATATTTTCGACGAAAGATGAAACCAAAAACCTCAGCTTATCGTAAGTTACCTGCCTTGGGACCCAAGCGTTGCTTGATTACACCTAGTAGTCTCAACATTGACTCAAATATTCAACCCAAAGTCAAAGCTAAACAGCTAGAGCTGTCAGCTTTACAGAACTGCAACGACTTCCTGAGGAAGTTTGGATTTATTTTATCTATACTCGGTAACCTGTTCGATTGTAACACATGTGATGTTCCCTCTCAGGATTGCAGACGTCTCAGCTCGCTGGTTCACTTGGTCGCCAGCTAGACTTTTGACAGAGAGAAACGTTATCATATTTTTCTCCTAATTTGCTCCCATAGACAGACGCCCAGTTGACGTTGCTATGATTTTTTGTATTCGAGTGGTTTCAAATACAAAATAGTGGAAGCAAAACGCCTTTCTTTGCGAAGCAAGAATCCTCCTGTCTTAGTAAAATTGTTTTCAACATTTGAGGTGGACTCAATCTTTGCTCAACCAGGTCACACTTCTCGCTATTTGAAAATGACAAAATGTTTCCTTTATCGAGATCTTACACCAATGGAGCGAAGAAATGAGTCTTTTCTGTCAAATTTATTATCAAACTCTCAACCTTATATTCACAAGTCTGGTCGTATTTCCACTAACCTTAATGCACCGGTTAATTCATCTTCTCAGATGTCCAGTGCAGTCAGCCCCTCCACTCCACCTTCTACTTCGTTTCCCCCATGGTCAATTAATGAAATGTCCGGTGCTTTTTAGCCCACCTGTAATATCTTCAACCCCGTCTAAAAGCACTTATACCGTCTAACCCGTCTAAAGCACATAACCCGACCGCTTCCCCATTTGAACGCCCTTCTCCCGACCTCGCCGTGAAATTTTCCGAGCCACTTCGCATAAAAAGCGTACTTCAAATACAAAATCCGCTATCATCTCAATTTAAAGACAAGTTTTTTTTAACCCTCCCCAAACTAGCTCGTCTCATAACCTCACGGGTCATCTTATATTCCCAATTATATCACCTAAGGTAGGTCGTCCGAAGGATGTAAATCCAACCCAAACCAAAAAGCAAGGAAGCGCAGTTCTAACTAATCGCATAATGCCTTCTCCAAAAGTAGCCAAGCGTCTCCAACAGGCAAATAACCTTAACCACGTTAACCGATATACAAGACCCGACTGCCCAGCACTTAATTCTTATAGCTGCTTGGCCTCTCCTATCAGCCTCTATATTCCATTTAATTTCCCCCATTCCGTTTTAACTACCAACAGGCATATCCTGGTCTTAACCCCTATGGTGGTTCGATACCGGAACGTCGTATTCCTACACCTTTTAGATATCCCTCTCAGTCTTTTGTTACTGACGTTCCTTATACCAATAGTTGTGGCGCAGTTGGCAGTTACCCTCTTATCCACAATAACTTCCCACTTAATTACCCACCTCCAATTTTTTTATAAATAAGGATAACCCTAGTTTGGATGCGCGAACTACCCTAGATGCCATATTACTTAATGCTAGGTCGGTTACAAACAAGATGGCCCAACTCAGAAACATTGCTTTCGAGTTAATTGCCGATGTTTTATGTGTAATTGAATCATGGACCTATACCTTAATTTCCGACTCCTTGCTTGTCCCAGACCAGTATGATCTCTACCGTCAAGACCACATTAGTAAGCGTGGTGGTGGTTGTCTTCTCTATACTTAAGCTTCATTCAAACACTTTCCGTTCGATCTAGACGACACGTCATTCTCTGGTGATTACTGCTTCACGTCCATTATCCTGTCGCCCCGACCAAAGGCGGTTCACGGATGCATTTACAACCCGCCTAATTAATCATCCGTGATGATGCAAAACATTTTTGAATTGGTCTTGGAGTCATATTTTAACATTAGAATAATCGCTGGAGGTTTTACTTTTCCTGAAGTTGACTGGATTTCAAACTTTTATCCACGGGAGACAAGTGTATTTTAGACCTGATTTTCACAAATGACATTGCTAACCTCTTCTGTTGCTTTACGCTTGCCTCTTCTCCAAAGGATAGCGCCGTTCATATCTATCATGCTTTTGACCTCGCAGATATTAGCTTATCTACAAGTTTGTTATCTATGCATCTAAGGAGCACAGAGATTTTTAAATTAGCCTCTGAGATTCGTCTTGCACGTCACAGACAGAAGGAATCTTGCGCACTCAGCGAGCCAAACTCTGAAAAATCTGTTGCTCAACTGTTCCGTCGTCGATCCTCCTCCAAACTAGGATATTAAATTCCACCATTACTAAATGAACTTCGTTATCGAAGACTCTAACAAGGCAGAATTATGAAGTGCTTTCTTTGCAAATAATCTTACGATGGAATCTCAACCGGTTCCGACGTTTCAGCCATTGTCATTAAATTTTATCAGCACCATTCATTTCTCCTTAGAAGTAATTCGTAAGCAAATAATTTGTCTACAAATTTCGCATTCTTTGGGGATAGATGGTATTCCAAACTCAGTTATCAAGAGAGTGCCGAGCTTCCCCCCGAGTGCTTAGCCATATATTCTCAGTTTATCTTTTAAACGGATTCTTTCCGGACTCATAGAAGACATCCATTATTTTTCCTGTCTTCAAGTCGGGATCTCGTTCGGACGTAAATAATTATCGAGGCAGCAGAAGGAAGCATTCGAAGGATACGTTTCAAAATCAAAAAATCCTTTTTAAGCAAAGCTGGAAAAATCACGGGAGCAAAACAGCATTGCTCGTTCTCAAATTAGAACGGCTTCCTTTGTTTCTTGCTATATTTTTTTATCAAAATCGTTGACAAATTTGTGTATTTCTAGCCTTTAACAACTACATATACATTTTACATTAGGTGGAAATATTTAGTCTCACACTACTTCACTCGACGTACCCTGGAGAACAATAAACGATGAGGGGAAGAATACATGCCTCTATAAATCGCCGGATAAGGGCTTGAGGTGTGTGATAGGAACGTAAACGACGAATATAATGTAGACGTTTACGAATATTAGTAAAAAGGGCATAGATAGGTAGGTAGAATGAAAGATGGGATGTCAGAGTAACGCCAAGGTACCGGAAAGAGGATACTTCTTTGGGAAGGTCGCAAGTGAAAAGCACATTGGACAGATTTCTCATGGTTGATTTGAAGACCATTATCTGATGACCATGCTGAAACATGGTGTAGGCCATCCTGCAGAGACTTGAGATGTGTCTGCTTTTTAAAAGGATGACCAACAACCATATCGTCGGCATATTTTATATACAGACAGTCGTTTGGTGATTTCCAATCGTCAGTATGCAGAAAGAAGTGGTGAGGGGATAGGATAGCACCTTGAAGAACACCGCAGTTTTTTGGAAGGACAGTAGATTTCCGCCTGCCGGATTGTACGAATTGAGTTCGGAAAGTAAAATAGTCTTCGAGCCAAGAGACAACTCAGCCGGGAGAGCCACACGTGGATGTTTTATTAAGGAGGAGATGGCGTGGGATGGTGTTGAAGGCAGAGGAGTAGTCAAGAAATGCACATGCGTACACACGGCAGTTCTTACCTAAATTCCTTAGAGCCACAAGTACCACAAGGACAACGTCGTCTAGGGCCTTATAGGCAAATTTTAATGGGTCGGAGAAATTGGAGGACAATGGCTTTATTATCTCGAGGGCGACTCGCTCAGCAAGCTTCAGTAAAACGAGAGAGCAGGCGATTGGATGGAAAGACTCAGGACCGAAATTGGAGGATTTTTAGGGATAGGGGTGATTCTTACTGGGATTGTAGACTCCATCGTAGACTCCCATAAAGGACATGTTAATAAGGTGTGTTAAAATAGGGACAATCTGAGAGCAGCAATATTTAAGAATAAATGGTGAGACATCATCCAGCCCAGCAGCATTTGAACCACGGACCTTTTTCAGGTTTTTCTCCTTTGTTGCTACTGCCACGGGAGAAAAATGCTTAGTAGATGTGAAGGGTTGTTTGAGGGGGGATTGGAGTCAGTGGAAGTATGGATAAAATGTTCATTTAAAGAGTCTACATCAGCATCAACATGTGCCAGTTTACTACATTGCCCAGTGGGACGCCTAAGATTACTCCAGAGTTCAGCAGAGGAAAGCGGAAAAGAAAGTGTGGACGGAGGGGCAAACAGCTGACTAACAAACAAATTATTTAGTCTGGAAATCTCGCTTTTTATTAAGACGTTAACGTCGTTTAGACTGCCACGGAGGCTTAACTTGTAGAGTAGTTCTTTTTCACGTCTTAAAAATTTTACATAGAGAGAAGAAATTCTGTCAGGTTGGACCATAACGGTATCAAGAGGACAACGAATATTTAAAATTTCTTTTAAAAATGTTGACAGCGGCATGACTCGACCTTGCATTGGCTGAGGAAGGAGGGGATAGCTTACGATATACATGTCTGGAGAAGGCAAACGTTTTGTGGGGACATGTCACGAACCTTAATTATCCTTTCGGGTTTGATTAGCAACACACGCATAGAAGCGGAATAAATCTTTGGAAGGCCTAATAGTACAGAATGCTCGGAACCTGACATTAGAGGTTTTTTCTTAACAAGGAAAAACTTGGGTTGGGTTGGTCAAACCGCGATCAAGAGGGGCATCAGCACGAGTATTGCTGGAAACAAGATCATCAAAGCCATACAGTGTAAACGGACGTAGATTCACACGATTAACGTCGCCACCTGAGTGAGTAAGATGCTCGCAGGACAATAAAACAAGTTCTTGTGAAATAAAGTTAAACAAACGGGTTAGGTCACCTTCACAGATAGAGGGGGGAATAGAACTATTAACAAATATAATGCCTTTAAATGTATTTAACAATTAGGAGTTACATATGAGAGCGATAACGTCTATCAAATCATCAGAGTAAGAAAATAAGGACTTACAGTTAATACACCAATCCTTGTTGACCTGAATAGCCACCCACCGCCTCTGCTGGAGGATCAAGATTAGGAAGATGACGATCAGGTCGAAAGGAGCAGAAAAACGGGGGGCTAATTAGTTGTGCGTCAATGTTACTATTGAACCATGTCTCTTGAAGACAAATCACTTCAGTCTCTTTGTTCTTTTTTGAACAAAGTAGCTCCGTATCGTGAGTTTTATATAATATCGAACGACAATTAGTCGACAGGAAGCCTGGAATTGACAGTTTTTCTTTCGGTTGACGCTTCAAGGCGATTTGCCAACCGCAGCGGTATTTTTTCCGTTGCGAAGGCCTTTGTTGATAAAATTGTGATGAAGTGAGCACAGGAGGATCACAAATCCGAAAGGTGCAACAGCTGGCATCGTGGGAATTATTCGGTAAATTTTTCAGTTTACGCGCATTCACGAAGTTGCTAGCGTACTGTAGAGCTGACCTCATATCCATAGTTTGGACAAAAAAGTCAGTGAAAAAAAAAGATCAGGATATCAAAGAAAAATAGTTAGAGGATTATACAATTTCCGAAAATTTCCTCGTGAATGGAGAGCAAACAAAAATGGTGGCTCGAATTCAAATGCCCGCCGTAGAGGCTTTTTCTGATTTCCTGATGACATATGATGGTCGACATCTAAATAACAGCCGGGCTTACCGATTCTACCTTCGGTCGTTTTGCCCTTTCAAGTATGCTTATCTTGTCTTTTTGGTTGTGTTCAGCATGTTGCATGCTTCGAGTCAGCCTCAATTATGGTCCTTTTGCCTCTTTTTTTCAGACTCACGATAACCGGGAACACCTTGCAATGATGGAACGAACTTTAGGGCACATCCCCTACCGTATGACACGAAAGTCTCGGTACGTTGCTCTTCTCCCTCCCCCCCCCCTTCTCCCCCACTTCTTGCCCCCTTTTGTTTACACCCATTTGAGAGATATTGCTCGCCAAGACGAGGAAATACTGATAGCCCTAAACCCTGATCTCAAGGGCTCAAATTACCAATCCGGGTCGATGTTGTTGTTCAGCCAGTCGCTCTCATGGTTGAGGCATTAGATTGCTCCCACTTGGCAGCATTATTCACCGATCTTGGAATCTAATTGGCAAGACAGACAATAGAAGTTATGTTTTTTTTTCCTAAGCTGGTGGTGCCATTGAGCAAGGAAACATGATTGCTTACAATTCTTCCGGCAGTGGGAATGAATCTGCGAATGGTTCTCAAACATAAGATGCCTCACTGCTTTCGCGAGCTTTAAGTTCCTAACGTTATAGCTCAGTCTGTGAGTCCCGTGTCTCTTCGAGTGTTAGTAACATACCCTTTTTGGAAAAATTAAAGATGCGGTGCGTTTCCTGTCGCCTCACCCTTTGTAGTCATTGACCCTGTGTTTACTTATCTAGGCAGGCGGTACTAGAAAACCGATATGCACGTGTTGATTGCGTTTGGCTTGCAAAAGTTGATTTTCACCTCCATTCCCTTCCTTTACTTATGTCAAACCCCGTATTTCGATGCAGCACTGGGTTTTTCTACCACGGACGGTTGGACTGGGACTTTTATAGCCAAGAGGCCGTTATGTTCGCGAGAACTGCCGTCCACTTCTTGTGAGTGCGAGGCGCGCCTGCTGTGCAATAGCATGAGTCGTCTGTCGGCCTGTCGCTCGACACTCCCGCCCCCCTCACTGATTTGATCTCCTCGTATTTGATGCTTTTTTGTGCCACAACTGCATGCTTTGCTCTTTTTTCTTCCTATGCATGTCAGACGCTCGAACTACTTTTCGGAATCATCTGGCTCCGTAGTTTGGCCTGTCAAGTCGAAGGAAGCCATTTCTGCATGCAAACGCCTTCGGGTATGACTATATTACATCGCCTACTGATGTTTTATTAGTAGGTGTAGTTGTATTGTAATATATTTGTCAAAATGTGTATACTAACGTCGGCCTCTTTTTGCGCAATGCCTTCTAGCGGTACTGTAAGGAGGAGAGCCAAGACACACTGGATATGTTCGACCTAATTTCCAAGATGCTGGAATATGATCCTGCTGATCGTATACCACTTGCCGCAGCAATGACTCATCCCTTCTTCTTGCGAATACCTGTTCATCAACGGTTACCCTACCGCTTTCGTCCTAGTTCCCACCACAACGTCGATGGGCTTTCTGTTCCCCAGCAACCTCTCGATGGCTCTTCAGGCAATTCCACCACGTCCAATTCCTCCTCTGATGGCGGTGGTAATGCAAGGCGTAAACAGTCAGACGTCCGATAGAACCCACATGGTAGACGACCCCCTCCTCCCACCTTGCACCTCTTTACCCCCATGTATATACTGCTAACGCGTTCAATTTGCCCGTCTTCTCTCTTCCTTCAAAGACAACGGCAATACATATAGAAAGAAAAGATATGTATGCATACATGTACGTATAACCGACACGTGTTCCCGCTAATGACATTGTTCATGTGAACCCTGTCAAAATTGGCGCAACGTTGTATTTTGATGATTTATTGTTCTTTGACAATTTGTGCAAATCATGGGAATCTCCTCTATCCTCCTCCTCCACCTTCAAATCCTGTTCATAAATCACCCTCGTTACTTTTTCATAATGCATTGAGAGCACCACACTTTTGGACTGCCTGTCTTCGCTTTTAAATCAGCGCCCGCTTTCATGTTTTATTTTTGTCTTTCCGTTGCTAGGACCTGATCTGTTTTCAATCCGCCTCTGTCAGCGCTTTGACTCGGGTCTTTTTCGCGCCTACCGTGGGTGTTCCACTACCTTACGCATCCCCACTCCCTCCCCGACCCTTCTCTCCTCCCAGTCCCCCCCCCCCCCCCCCCAGTGTGTCTTCATGTGTAGATTAACGGTCCTGGCAGCGGGCTTCTCCTTACTGAACACGCCAAAACTTTCGGTCTCGGCTGCCGTTCACTTCGCGGAAGTGATCTCGCTGCTAGCTCCTTTCATCTTGACCGCATTTCCATCGTGTTTCTCACCTTCCCCCCGCCTCCTGTACCGGAGTGTTATTTCCAACACCCCACCCCCCCCCCCCCGACGTAAAAATGGAATGCTCACGTCCGAAGAAGTAACATTTTCTACCTCTTCACCTTTTATCCTGTCAACGTGCTCTTCTCAGGCTTGTTGTCCGTAGGACTCTGTGCTCCCCTATATCTCACCGGGGTGTGGGAGGAATTAGGTAGAGCTGGCGAGGCAGACCTCATTTTAGTTGTCCAAAGTCAGTTTCTTTTGCCGTGCTGTCAGCACGGTGACGTGCCAATCACGTAGAGGGGGAGTCATAGTGATAGTTGCTGATCTAGTAAAGAAGCATGCACCGAAATTGGTCATTTCCTCTGGTGATGGCATCACAGGAGATGTGCTATCTCATGAAATGTTAATCTAAATTCTACACTGTATTTTCGCTTTGAAACGACTGCATATGCAAGATTACCATATTTATAAGTTTGCAGCATAATCGCAGGATATTTCAGTCATGCCACGATTCCGTGCATTTTTCCACTCGATAAAAATGACTGCTTATGTAGTATGACTTCCTGTTGATTTGCAATGCCCTTATAAATGCAAATGTGTTTTATAGAAAAAAAATGCGCTGAATATTCTCTTTTACTCATTTGGTATAAAATTACGTCTTTTAATTTTATACTTGAAGCAAAGATACTTTTGACTTTAACATATCCACTCCTAAAGCTTGTTATATGTCCATTTTATTAGTGTTACTTATAAGGTTTACAATGCAGTTCACTTCCATTTGAAAATCCTATGAGCCTTGTGTGACGTCTTCCTAATAGCATGGATAAACCTGTGGTTTTCTTTAGATTTTATGCATGAAGCATGTAGGAATACAACCCTGAATGCAAGTGTAACGGGTTCAAAATGCTATTCGGAAATTTACAGGGTTTTTAAAAAGGAAAAATACCCTCCCTTCACGAGTAAAATTTGAGGAAGGCGCAATTTGCTACCAGGTAATTTAAGAGATCTTTGTTTATTTTTTTTCTGGAAAGCACATTTAAAGTTTACAAGGGCATCGTTTCCATTAGAAAAAAATCCTAGTACTTAAGCAGTCCTTTTTTAGATAGCAGTTTTTTTGGAAATAACCTTCTTTAAAAGCCGACATCCTGAAATCACTGCACTATCCTGCGTTTATGCAGCCCGATGATTAATCTGTCAATCCTACTGAAGTTATTTTTTTAGTCAAAAAACACATTTGAGCATTTCGTTTAACATTTCATGGAATAGCACATCTACGGTGCAGTGCACATTCTTAATCTGGGTCATGTTCCGCTGGCCTGTCTCCATTTGGACTCACCTGACGTCCGTTTGACCGTCGTAGTCCGACGATGTTCACCGTATGCTCCACGGAAGGGTGGTCCAAGACGGCGACTCGCGCTGTCATGGATACGCATGTAAATGAATTGGCCCATGCGGTTCATGAATGCGCGAGGGCAGTGGATGCGGAGATCTCTGTTGTTGGTTGTTGCTCCTGGCACTGGTTCCTCAGTCTTTGTGCGGTGGAATCGCAAGTGACCGACAAGGCCAATGCGTGAGATGAATGTGCGGTCACAATGAGGACAGTTTAGGACCGAGCCCCCATCGCTGCTGGTGGGGGTGACGGGGGTGCTGGTGGAGGTATCAGGTAATAAGTATTGGGATTTATTCGATATGCTGTTGGGAGTAGGGGAATCGGTGCCAGGGGTGACCGTGGGTGTCCCGAAGGATGTTTGGCAGAAGTTGGAGTTGTTGGTTGTTGCTGCATTGCGTCCGAACGTGTCCGACCAGGTGGATTCGCGCGCAGAAGGTGCGTTGCCAGTGCGGGTATGTTGGGAGGACTTGAACATTTGCGGTGTTGTTCCGAGGCGCTTGTGAAATGATGGTGAGGGTGTTGTCTATGTATTGGTGTACGAAGTGTGCGCTGATATGGCTTAGCCTCCGTGGTTTACCGCAGGTTTTCGTGGAGGCGCGTGTGTCCTAATAGGCCCATGCGATGATTAAATGCACGAGGGCGGTGGAGGCGGCCATCTTTGCTGTGTGTTGGTGCTCCAGGCACTGATTCATCAGTCTCTGTACAATGGATTCTCAAGTGACCGACCAAGCCGATGCGTGAGGTGAATGCGCGGTCGCAATGAGAACAGTTTAGGAGAGATCCCTCATCGCTGATGGTGGTGATGGCGCCGGTTGGGGGTAGCAGGTGATGAGTATTTGGATGTGGTCTCTATGCTGGTGGGAATAATGGAATTGATGCCAGGGGTGAGGTTAGGGGAGTCCGAAGGAGGTTTGGCAGAAGTTGAAATTGTTGGTGCATTGCCTCCGAAGATGTCCGATCAGGCCGATTCGCGCACGGAAGGTGCGTTGACAGCGCGGGCATGTTCGAAGGGCCTGGGCATTGGTGGTGTTTGTGCGGGGCGCTGGTGACTTTCGTGCCGCTCTTTTGGCCTTGGCTGCGGTTATCCTGTTTGGCTCCGTAGATTGCGGTCCCTGTCTTCACTGTCCTTCTCAAAGTAGGTTGGTTCTGGGCGAGGTCACCGGGTTGATCTGCAGTTGCTTCAGGGTGACCATATAGCGTCGTTTTTGACCTCCCTGTCAGCAAGCACCCGTAGCGACATCTCACTAGAAAATTCGTATGGGTAATCGCTCGTCATCAATTCTCACCTGGCGGCCACTCCAGCGCATTTGCAGTTATTTCAGCTGAGCGTAAACGCTGAGTAGGTCTGTTCTTTTCTACACTTCCGTGTACGGGAAGTCTTCAGTTTCCTTGTAGCGTCGATAAGAACCCGTGGCGACTTCTCAATCGAAGAGTCGTTTGGGTAGTCGTTCGTCGTTCATCCTCAAAAGGTGGCCGCTACAGCGCAGTTGCAGTTGTTTCAGCTGAGCGTAGATGCTGAGAAGGCCTGTTCGTTCCAGCAATGCTGTGTCCGGGATCCTGTCTTGTCATCTGATCTTTAGTATTCTGCGGAGGCAGCTGAAATGGAAGTGGTAAGCTTCCGTTCCTGCTTTTGGTAGTCTCCGCTCCATACAGTAGTCTCGGCAATATCACAGCTTTGTACATCTTGAGTTTGATGCTGAGGTGGAGACCGTGTTGATTCCAGACGATGATCTGCATGTGTTCGAAGGCTTGCCTGGCTTTGGTGATCCGGTGGGCGACCTGGTAGTCCATTTTGGTGCTGCGGGAGAGGTTTATACGCAGGTGGGTGGAGGTATCCACGGATTTCAGTTTTAGGTGTAATTGTGCCCCCTAAACGGGCCGCATCTATGGCGTGACACTTGGCTCAGGTGGGGGAGGAGGAGAGATTGCGGTAGATGCAGAGCAAGTCTACTATCACTTTAAACTAAATCACGCGCAAGTCACTGTCCCTGCTCCACTTTCCCATGGAGCATACGGTGGACATCGTCGGACTACGACGGTCGAACTGTCGGGCGGCGGTTGATGCCTGACTACCGTGTTCTCCGTGTTGATGCGCAGTCCGAAGTTGTGACAAGTGGCAGCGAAGAGGTCCACGCTCCTTTATATTTCCCCTTCTATCATTGCATTGAGTTCGCAGTCGTCAGCGAAGAGAAGTTCGTGGATGATGACTGTGTATATACGGGACTGGGAGTGCATCCGCCGTTGACTGAGGAGTTGGCCATCCATTCAATAATCGCTGCGGATGCGCGGGTATTCGTGACGATAGGCATCCTTTAGCATGATAGAGAACATGAGACTGAAGATGTTTATCGGGAAGATGCAGCCCTGCTTCAATCTGGTGGTCAGTGAGAATGCCTCAGAGTCGGCTTCGTTGCCCGTGACGCGCGCCATCATGCCATCGTGGAGTTGACGAACCATGTGAGTGAGTCTTGGGACAGCCGAATTTCTGTATGACCTTCCACAGTCCGTTGCGATTCACTGTGTCAAAGGATTTCGTCAGATCCACGAAGGTTGTGTAGAGGTGGGTTCGCATCTCCTGGCACTTCTCTTGTAGCTGGTGAGGGGCAAAAATCGTGTGGGCTGTTCCGCGTAGTCGTCGAAAGCCACATTGGTTTTCCGGAAGCAGGCCCTGCTCTAGGTGATCGTTCAGACGATTGAGAAGGATACGGGCGAAGATCTTCCCGGCAATGTTGAGTGGCGAGTTTCCTTGATGTTTATCGCACAGTTGGAAGTTACTCTTATTCTTGTAGAGGTGGATGATTGTGGCGTCCCTGGAATCCTAGTGGACCTTTCCTTTTTGCCACATCGCCCTAAAGAGCGCTCGAAGCTGATTTATCAGTTAGGGGCCGCCATGCTTGTAAATCTCAGCAGTTATCAGATCTGATCTAGGTTATATCCCGCTGGAGAGTTGTTGCACTACCCTGATGGTTGCTTGGAGAGGGGGCAGGAGATCGAGGTCGGCTTTGGTTTCCACTTCGGGTAGTCGGTCAATGGCGGTGTCGGAGATGGTGGAGGGCTAGTTAAGAACACTTCGGAAGTGTTCCATCCAGCGCTTCAGGATTTTCGACTTCTCAGTGAGCACGGAAGTTCCGTCAGCACTGAGAATGGGGCGGATCCTTTGATGGGAGTTCCGTAGACAGCCCTGGTGACGGCGAAGAAGTTTTTCCATTCGTTGCGGTCCCCTCGACCTTGCGGGCCACCCGGGCGTCCTGCATCTCCCGTAGCCGTTGCTGTACAAGGCGGTGACTTTGGTAGAAGGCTGTTTTGTTTGCAGTGGTAGGACGGTCGACGTGGGCTTTGTGCAACCGGTTCTTCGCGGTAAATAGAGTGTTGATGGCTGCGTCGTTGTAATTGAACCAGTCCTGATGTCGATGGCAGGCGCGACCGAGCACTTCCATGGCGGTGGATTGGACCATATCCCTCACATGACACCAGAGGTTCTCCACGGAGGTGTTGTGGTCGGCGACTGGAAGGTTGCCTAGCCTGTCGGCCAGTTCGTTGTTGAAATGGAGATGGTGAGCAGGTACATTCAACAGTACAGTATTCAACTTACGCGGTGGTTGCTTACCTTGGGGTCTCCTTCGGGATTGCAGACGGTGCCTTACCTTAGAGATGACGAGGCGGTGATCCGTCGGCACCGGAATCACCTTTATCACTAGCACTTCCTGTTGATATCGACTCCGAACGAGGACATAATCAAGCAGGTGCCAGTGTCTCGATCGGGGTGTACCCAGGTCGCCTTTTGCCGAATCGGAAGGTGGAAAATGTGTTGGTCAGGATCAGGCGGTGTGCTGCGCAGATTCATAGGAGGAGGCCATTGACCTTGAAGTCGGAGAGACCATAGCGACCCAAAACTCCTCTCCACGTGGTATTGTGTGTCTCAACGCGGACGTTAAAGTCACCGAGGACAATTAACTAATCTGCCTCAGCACAGTCACCAGGCGGACGTGTAAATCCACGTAGAATGTGTTCTTTGCCCAGTTGGAGCTCGTCCTTCGAGGGGGGGGGGAGGGAGTAGGCGCTGATGATGGCGGTAAACTTAGCTCCCCGGAGAGGCAAGCGGAGACTGATCTGGTGATCGTTGATGCCCTGTGGCAGACAGTGCCGTCGTCCCACGACTGCGTTCCATATGGCAACACCAGCATCGCGTCGCTCTGCCTTTAGGTGGCTGCTCCAAAAGAAGGTGTTGCCGGCACCCACCTTCAGCTGACCCTGTTCAGAAAATCGGGTCTTTCTGACAGCAGCAATGTTCACCTTGTAGCGCACCCACTCCCGAGCAACTAGCACCGTCCTCCATTCCGGCCGGTTGCTCCTCGGATTTTCTAAATGGGAACGAACATTCCAGGGTGCTAATGTGAGCGGACTCACCCATGCAGCCAGGAGAGTATGGCACTGGGGATGGGGACGGGGGTATTTTTGTTTGCTTGAGTTTTACGACCGCGTATGTTTAGATCTACGAGTCGTGGCCGGTTGCAGAAGACGAGAGACTTAGCATTTGTTTAGGGCACCTTTTCTAGCCCCTTCCTCTGAGAGGAGGTGAGCAATGCTGTCCCTAAATAGGGCTGCTCGGACATCCCAGACGGCTGCCGAATTCCACTATGGATCACGGTTTTTTTAGTGGGATAACGACCCGAGTTAGCCTGCCTACGGGGTTGCTGTCGCCCCCACCGTAGGACTTTTTGAGAGGGGGGAGGTGGGAAGTTCGGGAGTTAGACATACCGGGTGTGGAGGCACACACAACACCGGAGACCCTCACCTGGTTTAGCACACCCGTCGTGACGGTTGCCTGGTGTGTGGCCGCTGGGAAGAACTCAACTTCGAGGAGCCTCAGATGAGAGTTGGGTAATAGCTAGGGGCGGCCACAGGAGCATTGACCACCTGTACGAGACCAATGGAGCGACTAACTACTGCCTGTGTTATGTTACCCCTAACTATTACACCCTTCACCCCATGCTCCTGACAAGTTTGCTGGCGCAGCTATAATGACCCATTCTCAGGCGCGCCCGGGCGCCTTGTTAGCCGTGAGTAGCTTGTATTATTGATTGCCAGACTGCCTGGGGACTCAGTACTGTTGTCTGAATCCATGCCATCACAGATGAGAGACCTACCGAAAGGAGGAAAGCCAAGGTGCAATTGGAAGTGCTTGACCTGCGTTTTTCCGTTTCTATTTCCATGTAACATGTGTGTGCTTCTGATTGGTCGGCCGACATCAAGTGCATGTAGGGCTGCACATTAATCACGAGGTGACGCTGTGTCAGCTCACAACGGGATTGGCCGATTTATCTAGACCTGGAGAAGCCCGTGTTCAAGGTGCGCAGTACTTCTGTACGCTTCACAGGTCCATTGACTGAAGGAAATTATCAATCTCGCAGATTCAGTCCTACTGGCCATATTTTCAGTAAGGTTCTATCGGTATGTTTGTCAAACGAAGTGGATATTTCAGTGTAGATAACAAACCTGGCTTTCTGAGTATGCACAAATTGCTTTATTTTCCAAGACATTCTAACCGAACCAAGCTTTCCGATGGGCCACGGACATGTCAGGTTTGGTGCGATGTTTGTGGTAGGTGTTTTGTCTTTTACCACACTTGTACACACCGAATGCACTTATAAGCTCACAAGGTTTTCACTGAGTAGTTTAGGGGCGCACAGAGATACCATCGATCCTTTAAAAAAGTTACTTAATAAGAAAAAGCAACACTTTCCTCCTTAAATTGCTCGAGAAGCTGATGGTGGCTGATAAAATATGTTGACATGATATATGCATGCAAACCTGGTGGATGTGGCCAACTTAGCAACCATGGCTCCAGTTTTTGCCTGGATTAAAACAGCATCCGGGCCGATCTCATCAGCGCATATACTCGTTTCAATAGATGGGAAGTTAACTGTATGTCTTTCACCCCCGAGATGACTGCAGTTCCAGACAACTGGCGCCATCCATGCGAATTTAACCCATTGCTATACTTTCGCTGCAGTCTTTACTTTTTTTATGGGCTCTCTTTTTAGTCACTTTTTCTATTGATTTTCGCCGCCCCGTCCTCTCTTTTCCTCCTGTTCTTCTTTTATTGACTTCTCTTGTTACTTCTTTTAATTTTCTTCTCGTGACACAATTTTCCACCCCTCTGCGCAGTTTTACTGGCCAATTTTTTGCGTACCTCCACAGTACGATCTCCGCCGACCACTGTTCCTTCTATTTTTCGCTTTCATCTCCTCCCTTCTTCCTCTTTCTCCCCTCTCCTCTCTCGTCAATCTTTCTCTTCCTCTCCTCACTCTCTCTCCCCCACCCTCCCACTCCCCCTCTCTCCCCCCATCCCCCACTCTGACTCTCCGCTCTCCTTACCCCTCTTCACTTTTAGTCTCGTCACCCTCTCTCGTTCTCGCCCTTCTCCACTCCTTTCTCGTAACCCTGTCTTTCCCTCACTCTACCCACACCTTCACGCCTACCCCCTCTCTCTCTCTCGTTCTGCCCACCCCTGCACGCCTTCTCTCTCTCACTATTTCCCCGGAACTGCTTCATTTGAGAAATAGCAAAAGCCTTACAGCTCACATATTCCAAAATGTGTGCAATAGTAGCAGCAGAAGCAGTGGCCAGATCTCTGTCAACACTTACTTTTAAATTTTTTGCCACGATGGAGGTGCTTCCAAGCTTTCACACTTAATGCGTTCTACGGTTTTTCAATCAAAGGAAATGGTTGCGTTTACGAAACAGGGAGACATTATTCGGTCTATGCAATTTACTTCTCTCCCCGGAGCTGCAGAGGTCTGGCGTCCATTCACAGCACATACCCATTCGCACCTTTGTCTACTGGTAACCAGGATTTAAGACGTTTGCCCTCGCTATGATTTCTGCATTCCCCTACTGCAACTGTGCTAAGCTGCAACCTCTTGGGAACTCGGTGCTCTCAGCCGCATTTAGCTGAAAAGACCTACCGATGTCCGACAGCTAATGGGCTTTACAAGCAGGGTTTGCATCCTCAGTCTTCAATCACCAATTATTCAGTTAGTTCAGTTGTCTGCGCACCGAAAAGCCCCTATCAACAGGTACTCTATGCTGTTTCCTTTTTGCTCTTTAACGACAGTTCAACCATCGTAGCCTGAGGATATCCACCGTGTGCCCCACAGTATGGTGTTGCATCAACGGGGCTTTGCGCGTGGATTAGTATTAAGCGATATTAGACTTGTGCTGCAGCTAGCGCACTCTCTCTCTCCCCTCCTGACCGTTCTACCACGTCCGAATCAGATCCCACGGAGTGGTTGGTGCGGCGTGCGCCTGTACCAACGCGTGCCACCACGCCCCTCTCCAATGTCTGGCAATTGGTATGGGAGCCAACCCGAATAACACCTGCCATGCCCAGGTTTGTTCCTCCTGTTGGTCACAGCTAGTTAACGACCAGGTATAAAACTGACATAACGACTGTCCACAGGCAGTTACCACGAGGAGGGACAAATAACGGGTAAACTATACTCTCTTCCCGGGCACAGCTTGTTAACGACCAGGTATAAAACTGACATAACGACTGTCCACAGGCGGTTGCCACGAGAAGGGACAAATAACGGGTAAAATATACTCTCTTCCCGGATGCGATTCGGCCTGAACCCATTGATCGCCAAGTTTTCCGGCAGGAATTTTGCTCTGTGGGCTGGAAGACGGTAATTTAGACGCTCACATAACGTTCACTTTGATTGCTGGATGGCAATTGGTAGCTCCGCAGCGCCCAGTGGTGTCGCGTCTCCAGTCTCTGTGGACTGTCGCCTGGTGACGAGCAATAAGTAATGGAGTAGTGTTATGGATGAATGTGAGACATTAGATTGATACACTGAGTGCGTTTATTCCAGACCTTAGTCTGCGGGGACTTGAGCTATATGGAAAAATCATATGAGGTATGTGCTCAGTGACCACATTGCTCGGTTACTAAGCCTCGTGTCTGCTACCACCTGGGGTTTGGATGCGATGGCTCATGACGGCGGTAGAACCCAAAGCGGGTAGCGGTAGCATCACACAGGCAGTATTTGGTCTCTCCATTTTTCTCGTACAGGTGGTAAATGCTCCTGTGGCCGCCCCTAGCTATTACCCAACTCTCACCTGAGGCCCTCCGTCCACTTATGCACGCGACTGGACTTGTTTGGAGGGGATTGGGTTCGCTCCGAACCGGAAACCGCTCCTTTTTCTTTGGTCACCTGACAGCAGGGAAAACTAACTAAAAAACAGTCTGGTGTTAAATGGGGAAACTACTGCCTGCCTGAACTTATTATGACTGACACCGATGCCTTGAAATGGGATTCCTCATTCGTAAGCAGTCTTCACTCGAGCTGATTCCCCTAACAAAATGTGAGTTCATGAGAGTCGGAGGGGGATGAATTGGCGAGGATTTAGGAAGCACGTGATACACGCCTCAAAGCCAGAATTTTCTGCGGGCCTTTGGTAAATAACAGTAACAGCGTCTACAATGAGCGCGCCTTTTGCACGATGGCTTCTCCTAAATCTAATCGATAGTTCTATCAGTATGTCAGTCTGGTTGCCTTATGTTCATTTTGTAAAATTTTAGTCCCATGCATCGGTAGGTGCAAGCACTTGCACCTTCCGCTCACAAACACAGGCATGAATAAATTTCGATAAACGCTTGTCAAGTCGACCTTGCTAACTCAGGCGCTTATTCTCCTGCAAGCCCTGGGTCCCGAATTACGGTGGAGGAGGTCGTGCTACGGGGAATCGCGGGAATAAATGTTATGTTTCTTACTTTTTACGAGCCATTCCTCCTGCATGATCACTGTTGAAATTAATTCTTACGTTACATATCATGGGGTTACATTGAGCGCATAGGCAAAAAGGAATCGGCCCTTGAGACATGATCTAGGGCAGTAGTAATATTGCTACTGAATTATAGAAATGAGATTTTTCGTATATCTACAGAATATTTCATTTATCTAAGAAAAAATGACATCATTTTTTCCGATCCCTCGGTTTAGATCGTTAATGTCTGGAATCGGTAATTCATTTTAAATTGCTAAAAATCTTTGTCATCCCCTTTGGAATGGATTATCATCTCTCAGATGGAGCCACAAATTAAAGTTTTGTTTCATTTTAATTGTGAAGATGAAAGGGTCGCATAAACACCCTCATAATATTTGGTTCAAAGACGATCCGTCAAATAGCTTAGTCCTTTTAAAAAACTAGTCATCTTGCAGCTGGCAGCTAATACACGCTCAGTATGGGCCACTGAAACCTTCCTAAAGTAGCTGGCCTATCACGGGAAACGTTATCCCGAATTCTGAAATGTGTTCTCGACTGGAAAGGAGCACTAAGGTTGGGTTTTAATAATTATTATTATACGACATAATCCCAAAATATAACAGTCACGAAAGGTTGTTGGCTTTTAAGCGAGCAGCTCTTCGACCGTCTAAGCTCGGCAAAAATGGCCGCTTAAGTAGTCTTGGTATTAAACATTGATGTTTTTACTCCCCTGTTTGTTATTAAATTACGTTTTCTTCGAATATAAACTTAGATGATGACGGCTAATAAGCCAGAAATGGCCATTTCAGTCTCCCTTGTCTTTTTCGGTCCCACTTTATCAACATATGCTACATGTCGCTACGTGACCACCTGCGAGGGCTCTAGTCTCAGCTCCAGGGCACAACAGAACATACATGTTCCTTAAGCAGATTGGTGAGCAGCACACTCTTATCATATTTCCGATCGCAACCGACAAAACAACGAGCCCGTGGCTCAATGGTAGAGCTTTTGACTCAATTACCAAAGGTCGCGGGTTCGAATCCCAGGTGTTCCACTCTTGGGGTTGTGTATGCCTGGCTGATGACGGTTAATAAGCCAGAAATGGCTATTCAGGTCTCCCTTGTCTTTGTCGGTTCCACTTCATCAACATACACTTTAAGTGTCTGGAAGTAAGCAAGAACACACCATCAGTGCGAATGAAGAGCTATGAGTGCTGGGGTGCCCGGAATATATGTTTCCAGTTAATATGGAATATATACAATGTTAGACTGAAAAATCACCTATTCACTTACTCCTTTTTGTATAAAGGGATCCAAACTGCCCCCTTGTTGTTGTTTCCTTGTTTGTGGTGGGCCACAGTGCGTAGGCTTGCACCCTCTCACATGTCCGGCCTTCTTGACTCTGGCTTGACAACGGGCCCAGGTTATGGAGTGGACCTGAGAGTGAGGTAGATGCAAAACAAGGCTGCTCTCACTTTAATCCAGGCCCAGTCACCGTCCCTGCACCACCATGCTTTAGAGCACATGATGGTCATAGTCGAACTCTCATGAAGCTTTTTCATCTCTTCAGAGTTGGAGTAAATCCTAAGGCAAAAACCATTTTAGGTTTGAACCGAAATCTGGATATGGATGTTTAAGCTGAACTTCATCAAAGTCAGTGGAATAACCGCTTAGTTTTCACATTCTTCCTATAGCATATTTATACTAATTAATTGAGTATTAGACTGAAGCCCACATACCTTATGTGCTAGTGCTTCAGCTACCGCATGCCTCAACTACGATTGGCTCAGTTCCAGCATTCTCCGTGCGGTTTTGATATATATTACACTACCAAGATTCCCGCGTATTATTCGGGAAATAATGTGCGGTTGAACGCACACAAAAATATGCACACGTAAGAAGGATAAATGACAAAAACAATGGAGAATGATTGCGATGCGGCTGCTCTCATGTGTTCTAGCTTGAGTTGAAAGGTCCTACTTGGGGCTTCTTTTGGAACGCTGCGACACTCCTGCGTACATGCAAGTCTAAAAGAGGCAGTCTGTTTCTCGGCCAATCACAGCTAGCCAAACGAACCAATCAGCTTAAACGCCGACTGGCACTTGCGCTGGCTGAAGGCGCTGCGACGAATCCCTTAGCCTCACTCGGGGTGCCGGCGGTCACGACATCTGACGTGTGCTGCCAAACTTTTTCTCCAATAATGCGGTGCAGAATACGATGCCATCGCAACTGGCGTCCTAACCCGCTTTCTTTTCTGGACTCGGTCTGAAGCTCGTAGCGGCTTAAGTCTCCCCCTTATGGCTTAAGTTGCTACGACAAGAGCAAATCAAGTCACCTGGTTGGTGTTTGGCTTGATCTATAAATATGACTTCAACGGCCATCTGCAGTAAAACGAAGATCCAAAATCTCGCGTCTTCGGTAAATACGTTAAAGAACTATCTTATTTTGAAGGTTTTGATGAACACATGGAACAGAATCTAAATTTATGGCCAAGGGATTGAAAACACAAAAACTAGTGAAATTTTCACCGGTATCTCAAAGATGAGCTGATACTTATTGTTATTTATTGAAAAATACCAATAAAGAAATTAAGCGTATAGAAAGTTCTCTTAATAAACACAAAATGGGATGTTTATGATATTAGGTGATAATTCTATTTTAGTCGCAGTAACAGCGATTTATCACGTTTTGGACATAGGCCTATTTTTTAAAAAATATTTTGGTATTTCTAAACGAAGAAATATTACTTTTTCATATTTCCTTTAGGTTTTAAATTCCTTTTGAGTTGTTTATTAGTTTTTCAAAGCCTTGGGACTTGCGTAAGGGCAGGTGTGCGAGTGACCACGAAAGTTATGCTATTTTTAAAGAAATTATCTTTCTTCAAAGGGAGGCATATTTGGGTTTACAAATTATCTGTTTGACATCGGTGAAGGCATCAATTGCGAGGTCGATGATAGTTATGGTCTCCGTTTTCGACAGCCAGGTCTGCGGTTCTCCGAATATGATGGCCATCCAAACCACTAGATGTCAGAAGGTGGAACGATGGACAATGGGCTAGACTGAGATCGAGCTTTTTTGCAGGCGTATTATGGCTCATGTAGCCGGCTATTTCCGTTGCCCGGGAGAACCATAAGCATGCACCGGCCCACACACAGCGCAGATGGTTTACCAGACGGAATCAATCAAGTGCATCTAAAGCCCTTCATCTGATCAAATCTCATCACTGACTCCTCATCACCTGGATTTTTCTGACGCTGTGGGTCGAGTATTTATTCAAACAGAAATGGGAGCATGCCAGTCCATTGATTTCCGGAAGCCGTAGTGATATAAAGAAAATTATGTCTTAGTCCGCAAAAATAAGCTTGTAAACGGGACAACTTTGACCACACCAAGCTGCGCCCTCCTGTCTAGTAATTTCCTTCTCATTTGACTGGCGGATCTAACCAGTGGATGGTACTCCTTTAAGTATGAGGTCAGATTACATATTAATCAAAATTGGTGACCCCGACGTTATTCTGATACAGTCGTCTTATATATATTCAGATTCGCTGCCGTTGCAACATGGAGTCCCTTGCAATTTTCGCGCCTCCACTTAGACCTGATATCCCTGCGCATTCTTCAACTACACCCCCTATGTACAGTGGTTGTCGTGTTCATTTTGCTGATCATTACCAAATCGACCATTATGCCCAAAATTTGCAGGTTTTCCTTCCATTTAGAATTGTTGACCTGTGTTCTCTCGGGGCGTGGGAGGGCGAGTATTGGAATAGCATAAATAGCGGTTTGTTTTGGTTTGCCAAAATATGTCCGTAAACAGAACACAAATGTGTGTAACAGGACAACGTTAAGCTGCTTCCCCATGACTCATCTTTTTCCTCTCATTTGATTGGTGGAAAGTATTCGTTGACGTACAAGAACAGATAGGTTGATAATCAAAAAAGAAAACCAGCTTGGAAGTTTAAACCCCTATCTGCAGCTTGCTCAGCCAAATGCCACCTCCCTGTAGACCTTGGGCCTTTTCATAAGCACAAACCATTCGCCGATATGCACTCCCAAGAATTTTGCACAATTTCACCTTAAATGAAAAATTAGCACCCATGGTGTGCGTGGGGTGTTGGTCCAACGCATTTATCACGTGGCCCGTTTAGGGGGCACAACATGGGGCCACATCAGGGCATTGCAGGCGTTATTCGGGTTGCGCGCCCATAACAAATGCCGAACGTGGGGGGTGTCGTTGCACCCTTAGGGGTGGCTCCGGCCGCGCAAGTCACCTGCGTCTTCTCCCGCCTCCGGTCTTTTTGACTCTGTCATGACACCGGGCTCAGGTGGGGGAGAAAGATAGAGTGCGGTAGCTGCAGTGCAAGTCTAATATCACTTAAATCTAAATAACGCGCAAGACAAACTCCCTGCACCACGATCCCGTGGAGCATACGGTGGACCTCGTCGAAATCGACGGTCGAACTGTCGTTTTATCCACACCCGTCTAAAAACAACGATAGATATTTTCGCTTATGTGGGCCGCTGCTTTTGGTCTGTTTAACGGTTATTTCCCCCACACGTGACCAATCAAGGGCACGTGGACATCACGTCACCCCGGGGGATGTCACGTAGAAAAACTTTTAAGAAAATGCTTATTAGTCCTATTCTAGACGCCTGTTGTGACTCCCACACACGTGCAATCTGGTTCTCGGCCAACCACGGCTATGCAAGCTGACCAATCAGCGTCAAGGCCGATTCACACATACTCCCGCCCAAATCGCTGACGCACGTCTCATCTGCATGCGGGATGCCGATTCTTGTGGAGCCGGACGTGCGCCTTGTCCGGCTGCTAGCGTGTTCAAACCTCTTCTTTCTGTTCTGACTACAAAGTCCTCTAAACTCGCACCAAAAGTCTTCGCTTTCTATTCGATAGCGGGTCTGCCAGTCATAGTGCCCAGGGTCTCCCTATAGCTGTAGCTCCCTCAATAAATATGCTAACCTCCTTCAAGCCCAAAGGTTGATGTCGTGCCTTCCCTGGCATTTGCGAACAACATCGCTCATCTGCGGCACTAACGTCTGCGACCGTAAATTTCGTAATTTGAGTTACCTGAATTACAGCCTGACCCATATCAAGAAAAATTAACTGGAGAAACAAGGGTATTTTACAAACAAACACAAGATTTATAGTAGAAAGAAAACATTAAATATGAGAGCCATTTTTAGCAATTAATGTTTTAATTCTCCCTATAGCTGCACCACCTTTCTGGGGAGCATATTGTGCACATGGTCGGACTACGATGGTCGAACTGTCGTGTGGGTGGGGTATAGCGGTACTAGTTAGGGGTAGCACCACACAGATAGCATTTGGTTGCTCCATTTGTCTCGTACAGGTGGTGAATGCTCCTGTGGCCGCCCCTAACTATAACCTTACTCTCACCTGTGGCTCCTCGAAGTTGGGTTTTTCCCAGCGGCCACACCCCGGGCAACCATCACAACTGGCGGGCTAAACCAGGTGAGATTCTCCGGTGTTGTGTGTGTCTCCACACCCGGTATGTCTGACTCCCGAACTTCCCACCTCCCCCCTCTCAAACATTCATACGGTAGGGGTGCCAGCAACCCCATAGGCGGCCCAGGCAACTCTGTGATAACCACTGAGGCATCTCGTTGCTCAACCTCGCCGGGAAGACACGGGGAATCGCTACGGACTGTGGAAATTGATGCAGAAATTCGACTGTCCTAAGCGGTTCACGCACATGATGCGTCAGCTTCATGACGGGATAACGGCGCGCGTCACTGACAACGGGACGGTATCCAAAGCATTCGCAGTGACCAACGGAGTGAAGCAGCGTGATGAGCAGTCTGTGATCCATATCGCCTACAGAACTGACGAGCACCTTCTCAACAGTCGGGGTATGAAGGCCACAACGCGCGTGTCTACGGCTACAGTTCATGACTTGCTCTTCGCGGACGACTGCGCCCTTAACACCGTGACGGAGGAGGACATGCAAAGGAGCATGGACCACTTCGCCGCAGGCTGCACCAATTTTGAGATAAACAATATCTACATTCAAAACGGCGGTAATGCACCAGCTGCCACCCAACGCGGAATACAATGCTCCCCAAATCAATGTCAACGGTGCTCAACTAAAAATGTGGAAAGCTTCGCTTATCTAGGAAGCACGCTGTCATGGAACATGAGAATCCATGACGAGGTTGCCCAACGGATCTTCAAAGCCAGTCAGGCCTTCGGCCGGCTGCAGGCCTCCGTGTGGAATCGCCACTGTATGCGCCTGAACACCAAACTGAAGATGTACAAGGCCGTCGTCTTGACGACACTCCTTTACGGAGCGGAGACCTGGACTTTCTACTCGAACCAAGCCAGGAAGCTGAATCACTTTCATCTCAGCTGCGTCCGCAGAATCCTGAAGCTGAGATGGCAAGACAGGATCCCGGACACGGAAGTCCGGGAGTGGACCGGAATCCTCAGCATCCAGGCCATGCTGAGGCAAGTGCAACTGCGATGGAGAGGCCACCTGGTGAAGATGGATGACGAGCGACTACCCAAACGACTTTTCTAAGGAGATGTCGCTACAGGTACTCGCCGACAGAGAGGTCAAAAACGACACCACAAGGACACTCTGAAGAAATTTGTGAAGCAACTGCAGATCAACCTGGGACTACCTCGCCCAGGATAGACTAACATGGAGAAGATCCGTGAAGACTGGTGCAGCAATTTATGAGGCCAAACGGATCACCGCTGCTAAGGCCAAACGGGCGGCTTGCAAATCACAAGCAGCGTGGATAAACACCGCCAATGCTTAACCCTCCCAACGTGCGCGAATCAGCCTGGTCGGACATCTTCAAACGCGAAGCAACAACAATCCCACAACATCAACCTCTGCCACACCTGCCTCAGACCCCACGATGACAACCACCCTAACCACTGATAACAACTTCATCGATGCCCCGCCACCCACGATCACTGACATCATCCTTCCTTTTTCACATCCTGCGCCGATCATAGCGATGAACCGATCATAACGACATCACTGCCCCATTCCCACCAGCTCAGTAGCCACTCCGACTAACTGCCACCTGATATCTCCAACACCACCGCAACCCCCGTACCTGCGATGGGGATTCGGTACTAATTTGCCGTCATTGCGATCCCACATTCAACTCACACATCCGTCTGGTCGGTCACTTGCGAATCCATCGCACAGAGGCTGGCAAACTAGTGCTTGGAGCACCAACACACAGCAGAGACCACCGCCTCCAATGCCCTCACTGGCCACGCGCATTCCCTCATCGCATGGGCCTCCTCGGGCACATGCGCATCCACGTAAGCGGAATCACCCGCGATGCCAACACAACTTGCGCACCCATTAACACTTCCCATATTCCTCCTATGAGCTCGACTACCAGTATCAGCAGCAGAGCCCCCCAGAGTCAGCACCTCCCGACCTATCTTGTCCTCATTGTCGTCGCACATGCACATCACGCATTGGCATGGTCAGTCACTTGAGAATCCATCGCACAGAGACCGGCAAACCAGTGGCAGGAGAAACAAAATACACCCGCCGCACCCGACTCAACTGTCCGCACTGCCCACGCACATTCACATGCCGCATAGGACTATTAGGTCACATGCGTCTCCATGAAAACCAGTGGTAGAACACCGCCGGCTATACCACAACACTTCATCTATCCCCATCAGCCTCTGCACCTCAGAGGATCACACGCAACATCACAAAAACGTTCTCTCAGTCTGCCTAGCTGATTAAGAGGCAAATATGATCATCGACTCTTTCTCCATGTGACTCCTCTGTAGCATGTGTGGTCTGAGCTTGAGAATATAACGGGGCGATAAGCGCCGTGGCTCGGAAGGTTGCAAACTGACGGGATAACTCGGACCGCGTGGTCAGCCCAATGTGTGTGTTGTGTGGAGTGGCTGACTGGTGGACTGAGACTCATGCTGCAATGGATCCTTATTAATGTGGCCTTTATGGCACTCCCACTCCGCCAGATCTGAGCCAGATGTGGTGGTATGCCCAGGGGCGGCTCTGGCCGTGCCAGCCACCTGTGCACTCACCCGCATCTTGTCTTCTTCACTATGGCATGACACTTGGCTCAGGTGGGGAGGAGGAGAGCGTGCTGTAGCTACAGCGCAAGGCTACTATCACTTTAAACTAAATCACGCGCAAGTCACCGTACCTGCACCACCCTACTGTGGAGCGTACGATGGACCTCGTCAAAATCGATGGTCGAACTATCATGTTTTATATTAGACTTCATGGGATGCCTTTTTTCCAATTGATACGCGAAATTTTGCTACAATATAGACGATGGGAAAAGTGTGCAATACGCGAAACTCTTACGCGGGAACAGTTATCGTTTTACATCGATGCGGAAAAATGAAGATTTTGCCCAAGTCTATCCAAATTAAACCTGCCATAAGAACTACCCAAGGATATCAGCTTGCAAATCGTTACGGACAAAGCATGCTCGGCACGTTCATTTCAAATGCTCACTACAGACTACAAAAATTCCAAACTTCTAAAGAGCATTATATGCAGTTTTGTCGAGATAAACTTCCTAGACACTTATTTCAATCTCTAAATGAGACGATAACCTGTGTTGCCGACATTGAACGACAGAAGAACAGATAGGTTTTGGACAAGAAATGGATAGCTTTTTCCCAACGATTTTACACGAACCAAAATCAGTCCACAAATGTTGTAAACTTGTCATCCAGAAGCCTCACAATAACCGAAGAACGAATACTTTCTATAGGAATTAAATACAATCTTTCTGATTTAAAAAACTTAGATTTCCTTGCGAATTTGGAGTCCATCATTTCAGCAGAATGTTTTGACAGACGATGAACTTTTCACAATACGGAATAACCCTGTGCATGCCTTAAGGAACTGAAATCCTTTTTCAACCCTATCGCACGAAGAGAAGAAGGCATTAAAAACTTTAAAAACCGATAAAAACATAGTCATTATACCTGCGGACAAAGGAGGTTCAACAGCCATTTTGAACAAGGTGGACTACAATGAGAAGATGCTGTCGTTGTTACAAGATAGTTCAACCTATAAACCTCTTAACGCGGATCCTACAAAAACGCAGAATTCAACTATTGAAAGGGTTTTAAAGCGTCTTACAGGAAAGAAGCAAATATCAGAAGATATTGCCAAGTGCCAAAGACAAACCGAACCGACCATAGCTAAAATCTACGGAGTACCTAAGGTTCACAAAGCCGAAGTACCATTGCGACCGATAGTTTCATTGATTGGTGCACCCAATTATAAAATTTCTAAGTGACTATTCCACAAGTTACATCCATTGACAGGGGATTGTGAAAACTCTACCGAAAACTCTGTAGAATTTCTGAACAAATTGCGAGGACTCCAGATTGCAGAAGAGGAAATAATGGTATCTTTCGATTTTGTTTCTCTTCTCACATCCATACCAATAGATTTGGCAAGGCGATACACAGAAGAATTACTGCAGTCTTATGACATGGATGTTTCTGTATCTGCCTTACTGGAACTCTTGGATCTATGCCTGGAAATGAATTTTCCCTTCTCACAAGGATACTACAAACGGGCTCTTGAAATTGAGCCGCCATCTTTTCTGCTCTCCATTCGCATGTGAATCCTCTTATATGATTTTAACCCTATTTGTTTATTCGATCAACAAAAATGAGGTCATCATGCAACGACGCGGGCGAAATTTTGAAGGAAGTCCAAATTGATCGATATTTTGAGGCACATTCAAGGACGAATCTTCACGATGAATAGAGGACCTTTTTGAAAAAATTTTTGGAATTTTACTTTCAAAATAAAGCGTAGCTCTCTCTCTCTAAACAGCTAAAAGGAGCCCCTATGGGTTCACCCATCTACGGCTTCTTGGCTGAAGTAACTATGCAAAAATAAGAAGCTACAGCCTTACCACTAGTTAACTCCAAATTATGGGTACGCTACGTAGATGACACGTTTGTTATCGTTAAAAAGGATCAACTTAAAAGGCTGAATAGCATTATAAACTCAACGGTACCAGGTATCACCTTCAAGCTCGAAAGAGAAATTTACAGTAAACTCCCATTTCTTGACGTCCTTATACAACAAAAGACTGACGGGTCATTTAAAACATCGGTTAACCACAAGGAAGCTTATACGGAAAACTATCCTGCATTACCAGAGCAACCACCCTGTTGCTCACAAGCGGAGTTCTGCTAACAGCCTACTCAATCAAGCTAAAACGCACTGTTCTGATAATGAACTCTACCAGAACGAACTCAGTTATTTATTCAAACTATATTGCAGAAATGGTTATCCAAATACCAAAATACCAAAGGTCGCGGGTTCGAATCCCAGGTGTGCCACACTTGGGATTGGGTATGACTGGCTGATGACGGCTAATAAGCCAGAAATGGCCATTCCGGTCTCCCTTGTCTTTGTCGGTTCAATCTTATCAACATATGCTACACGTCGCTATGCGACCGCCTGCGAGGTCTCTAGTTTATATATATATATATATATATATATATATATATATATATATATATATATATATATATATATATATATATATATATATATATATATAGAAAGAGAGAGAGATTAATTTCACCCATTTGGCGCTGCCTTCGTTCCTTAGGCAGACTGCATTAGAGTCGCCTTAGGCAAATTATTTCGATGCCAAAATGTCACGCGCCTTAACACAATTAGTGTGCTCCGTTGTATATTTTTTTCTCACTGGTGCAATAACGAAAAGCTTTGTTAAATCATGTGTACTATCTGCATTTGTTCATGAACTAGAATGTTTTTTGAGGCGCCTGGTGATCGTTGTGCCCCGGGGCATCGCAAATGCGTTAAGCGTGCGTTATATTGGCTAAACGCCCTGATAGCCCAACTCCTTCCGCCTGATTGAATTTCAGTGTTTCCTGCTGCGTGCAGCTGACTCCGCTTTGCTCAGAGCAGAGCGATTATTCTATGAATTGACGTGAAATTTTGACTGCCTTTTGACAGGCGAATGAATAAAAATGCACCAGCATCCTATACAGGACCACTGGTGCGTAGTTAACAAAATACCCCAAACGCATTTGCCTTCTGTTCAGTTTGCAATTTTTTGTCGTTTCCGTAAATGATACCCAAAAAGAACACCTTCTGTTGTGCATTAACCTCGTGGTGTGATTTTGACTCAATCAGCCATCCAGAAAACAGTACGAGGCTTACAGTTGTCCTCGTTGTTTCATTAATGATCTGACTGCACGGTACGATTAAAAGCCTTTTAGAACACCAAAGGCATAAACGACTGACTGGTGGAAACTCTAAGCACTTGTTTCGAGGTCGTGCTGAGTTGTCAGTGCGTCTGGCAGTTTGTTTGGGGGGAAGATTCCACCGGCAGAGCTACCGTTGTCAGGGAGAGCTTGTAGCATAATGCAGGAGACACCAAAAATAATCACATACCACAATTTTGTGCATACCGTATGCGACCGAAAATTTCGTACTATTTTGCCGCTATTTTTTGTAAATATTTTTTATTGATATCTGTGCTATTTTTCTTTAGAATACCGTGGTAACAAAACCATAAATATGCATTGGAAAACGTTTTCAAATATTTTGTCATGAAGCAAAATAATGAGACTGGTATTAAGCTCAGCCCCAATGGCATTTCACCCACGGACATGGCTGCCAATTTGGAAATGGCCAGGTCAACAGTATACACCAGTATCGAGCGTTATTAGAAGTTCGGCCGCATTACCAAGAAGCCTGCTAGTGGAAAAACAAAAAAGTTTGAAGGTTAGTGAGGAGCAGGAGGAAGATGTCTTTGGAGCTTGAGGTGTCAGAGCACATAGTCAGGAATGTCGGGAAAAAGGCCCTGAAAACTAAGACAAGGGCAAGAACAAAGAAGCATCGCGTTAATGAGGCTGTGAAAGAGAAGAGATTAGCATAAAGTAAGATAATCTTAAGCTCCCTCAAGAAAGGACCACACACGGTGCTCTGATCGGATGAAAAACTATTCACGATCGATTCGGTGTCCAACAGTCGAACAGATCATTACAGAAGCCTCGTGAAGGTCAACGAGGTTCCTGAGAATGTTAAGTACAAGTTACAGAACAAACATCTTTGGCCTGATTGCCTCAGACGGCAAAGTTATGCCCCCTGTGTTCATCAAAGCCGGGGTCAAAGCGAACCCAGACATGTACTTGGATGTTCTTCAGAAGCATGTTTAGCCTTGAACAATGTGGTCTTCCAGCAAGGTGCTACGCCTCCACACACGTCACAGGGAAACACAGAAGTGGCTGGAAAACCACGCTTTATTTCTGGCCCAAGAATATGTGACCACCATCCTCACTTGACCTAAGTCCCCTCGACTAACAGCATTTTGGCGTATGTCAAGAGGATGGCCTGCACCAAAGCATCACAACAGCATTAAGGCCTTGAAGGTCTCTACTGCTAGCGAGTGCAACAAGATGTCACCATAGTACATCAGGAACATGTGTGTCAAGTTCAGACCGAGAATTAAAACATTAATTGCTAAAAATGGCTCTCATATTTAATGTTTTCTTTCTACTATAAATCTTGTGTTTGTTTGTAAAATACCCTTGTTTCTCCAGTTAATTTTTCTTGATATGGGTCAGGCTGTAATTCAGGTAACTCAAATTACGAAATTTACGGTCGCAGACGTTAGTGCCGCAGATGAGCGATGTTGTTCGCAAATGCCAGGGAAGGCACGACATCAACCTTTGGGCTTGAAGGAGGTTAGCATATTTATTGAGGGAGCTTCAGCTATAGGGAGACCCTGGGCACTATGACTGGCAGACCCGTTATCGAATAGAAAGCGAAGAATTTGGTGCGAGTTTAGATGACTTTGTAGTCAGAACAGAAAGAAGAGGTTTGAACACGCTAGCAGCCGGACAAGGCGCACGTCCGGCTCCACAAGAATCGGCATCCCGCATGCAGGTGAGACGCGCGTCAGCGATTTGGGCGGGAGTATGTGTGAATCGGCCTTGACGCTGATTGGTCAGCTTGCATAGCCGTGATTGGCCGAGAACCAGATTGCACGTGTGTGGGGTCGCAACAGGCGTCTGGAATAGGACTAATAAGCATTTTCTTAAAAGTTTTTCTACGTGACATCCCCCGGGGTGACGTGATGTCCACGTGCCCTTGTTTGGTCACGTTTGGGGGAAATAACCGTTAAACAGACCAAAAGCAGTGGCCCACATAAGTGAAAATATCTATCGTTGTTTTTAGACGGGTGTGGGTAAAACGACAGTTCGACCGTCGATTTCGACGAGGTCCACCGTATGCTCCACGGGATAGTGGTGCAGGGACGGTGACTTGCACGTGATTTAGTTTAAATTGATAGTAGACTTGCGCTGCATCTACCGCACTCTCTCCTCCTCCCCCACCTGAACCCGGTGTCATGACAGAGTCAAGAAAACCGGAGATTGGAGAGGGCGCAGGTGGTTGGTGCGGCCGGAGCCGCCCTGGGCGTACCACCACACCTGGCTTGGATTCTACGGAGTGGGAGTGCCATAAAGGCCACATTAAGAAGGAGCCATTGCAGCCTGACTCTCAGTCCGCCAGTCAGCCACTTCACACAAAACACACATTGGGCTCACCACACGGTCCGAGTTATCCCGTCAATTGGCAACCTTCCAAGCCACGGCGTTTAGCGCACCGTGCTAGTTTCAAGCGTGTCAGATTGTTTATAATGAGGAAAATGCGCTGACCTGTCGACCTCACTCTCTCCTCCACCCCCACAATCAAACCACCGGCCAAGCCGGTCAGTTGTCTGATATGTCGCGCAATATTTCACAAGGAACCCTCTGCCTTATGGGCGAACTCTAATCCAACGAAGAGGATTGTAATTATGCCAGCAGTCAAAGGGGTAAAGAAACTAAAGCTTCAGACCCACACCAAAAATACCAACTAGTGGTGAAATGCGTAGAAGAAAATCCTACGATGACGATGCCTTCTACCGAGGAGGATGTCATTTAGAATAGTACGTACACGAGGATGTGGTGCTGATAAAATGCACAGGCTGAAGGGGGAGGGTCGTATTTTCCGGGTGTAGAACCCCTCGATTTGCATGTTGGCTTCTCTGGGGCTTAGAGGATTTAAATTAAACATTCAGACCGGACGGGCCTGAGGCAACAACGTTGCAACTACGCTTATGACTTGGCATTCACGAATACAAGCGCCGAGATAAAGGAAGAATCAACCAAACCCGCTCAAAGGCAAATGCTAGAGACTAGGGGTTTGGATTTCTAAAGGCCATGTGGTCCAACTGATCCGGCAGCCACTATACGGAATGCAACCGAAGAATCTAAACACGTATCAGTCACACGAAGGCCCAAAGACTACTCACAAATCGTTGCTAGCGGCTTGCTTGACACGCTCAGGTCAGACTGGTGTGATTCGTAGTGTCAGAGTCCTTTTCTGAAGTTCATGGTAAATCTACGACTGCAGTGATTGATGCGGTGCTACAACTGCTTTGGAAGAATAATTAGGTACGCAGATGATGTGTAGACGCTCCTAGAGAGCAGTACTTGGCGAAGCGTAGTCGAATCTTCATTACAGCAACAACCTGCACTGGTGAGGAAGGCTTTCAGATCAAAGCCTCAGGTTTTTTCGGCAAAGTTAGCATGGTGCTACTTTCAGACTGCGACCGCCCTGATAATGCTTATCAGTCCCTTGCTAATTGCACCTCAAAAGTATTACTATCTGGGCACCTAGTTGCTTCTCTCCCTTTATGTCGTTGATGATGGCTTGCAGTTTTAATCCGGAACGCGGGGTGGGTGAAGTTCTTCTTCAATCGATTGAATCTATATTTTTGCAGAATTAGTGGACTTGCAATACAGTCAGTATCCACTAAATGTCCCGTAAACAGGAATTATTGCTGTGAAGTTCGTAATTGTCAGTTGTAGGTCACGACTTAGACTATTCGGATCGTGAGACCTTAGACCAGAGCGCCGATTGCGTTGTAAGCAGAAACAACGTATCAGCAAGGCAAAGCAATTGGCTTAAAAAAATAGAATTAACATTAAATAAAATTACTGTTAATCAACCGGCTTAAAAATATTTACCCTCGTTAGAGGACGTCGCAGAACGCTATCGAGCTCCATATTTACTACGTGTGAAACATGCTCATTTTTTTCATTATTGTTCTGGTAGTCCTAGGTAAGTGTTTTTGTGGATCAGGGATCGTGGTGGCACGATTAGGTGTGGATTCACCGTGCCAGCCATATGTGTCCGATCCCATCTCCGGCCTTGTTGATTCTGTCTTGACACCGGGCGAGGACGGGTGAGGAAAAGGAGAGTGCGATAGATGCAGCGCAAGTCTATTATCACTTAAAACTAATTCACTTGCAAGTCAACGTGCTTGCTTCCTGCCTGCTCTGGTCTACGCAGTTAACATCGTTGAACTCGACGGTCCCACTGTCAGGCAATCGTAGATTTAAATCTGCGTGAATTTATGTTGCCCACTTCGGTTCAGTCAAAAAGTAGCAATTTTATTCTAAAGTCAGCGATTATACTCACCGAGGGGAAGCGCATCCGTTCGAGTCAACCACTCACTACGTAAGCGATTTCCAGCTTATCGAGGTCTCGGGACTTGAATCCCGGCAAGACTAATGTGTCTTCGGTTACAAAACGAGGGCATGCATGAAAGCGGGGGAAGGAAGTGGAGAATAAATAGTTTTATTTCATAAAAAAGAGATCGGTAAGTGCAAAACGCAAGACTAGAAAGTGGCGAGTTCCCCTGCAGTCATAAATGCACTCCGATTGGCTGGTCACACTGGCATCGGTCCTCTGGAGGGAGGCCGTCTTCAGCCGGACATCCCAGAGGTAAATCATTGCCTAAAGTGAGACAACCGATGGAGCTGTGAATGTATCAGCCTACCTGTCCACACAAACTTCTTACACGTGGAGCACGTAAACCGTAGGCACATTGACAAGCCTTTCGTGAGGTAAACACGAACTTTGGGCACCACTCACTGCTTATATAGGTGCCAGCGATGTACTTTTCAAGCTAGTCTGTATGCTGCACACAACATTAATGGATGCACATTATAGGTTCATTCAGGGTCCATTAGAACCCATTGCGGTTGTGTACATACGTCAAAAGCCAGCAGGTTTTTGGTCCCCCTTTGCAAACTTCACCGGAGGCGCCAAGGCTAGTGACGCTAAAGTAGCCTGAATAGTCTTCACTCAGTACGCTTCCGACCTTCAGGACAAACGGACCTGAAGTTGCGCGCAGGAGCCCCCTGGAGCCCAGCTATGACATTAATTAACTGCGCATTCAGATAGCAACAGCTTATGGGTTGCTCTTTCACCAGAAGTTAGCATGTAGCATGAACGCTAAACACCCTTCAAAAACTTGTGTATAAAACAAATTCGGAAATGTGTTAACTTCAGCAACAGGCATTTATCTCATTTCTGCACTCATTTCAGTCGGAAATCTTACTAAAATTAATTAATGTCTCATATTCCCTGTTAGGAAATCAGATTTTGCTTGAATTTCGTACTCCAAGATTGGGTGGTCTGTGGGTTAAATGAGCCAGCACAGACGTCCAAACTGCACTGCACCTTACCTGTCTAATCAAATAGCATTAGGATTAAATTTTGTACCATGTCACCAGAAATCTTCCCCATTATGTTGCCACGTGAAGTTACCACGTTTTCTTTTCCTTCCATCAAACAAACATGTGGCGTGGGCAGACTTTGAAATGTACACTTTTCGAGGAAGCTACGCGAACGTCATGTAAATCACTTAAGTCCGAGGAAATGCATATGGGAAACTGCGGTATCATCACAGTCATACATGGGAAGTGGTTCAGGTTGCAGTATATGTCTGAAATCTTAAAAAGGCAACGTTAGCCACCAAACTACCCCAAGCCACTGGGTCAACGTCTACTAGCAACAGCAGAAGCGACTGCCATTAGGTTGATGAAGCCGGTCTTGTGCGCACAAAAGTAATCTCGTACAAGCTCCGCACTTAGCTTGACCAATGGCCGTGCCATCTCTGTCCTCCCCCTTCCCTTGGAACGGCTCTACCAAACACTCACTGCCGCTTATCATACTATTTCTTACCACACTGTTTCTTATCATGCTCCCCCTATGCACACCTCTCTGACAACCCACACAAACGGACGAATATTATCGATTTAATGTTTTAAATTTCTACTACGTTCCAACGGTTATCGAAAGCAGCGCTTATGCTCGCCAAGTCGTCTTTTAAATATTTTAATGGGATTTTTCGCAACTTCAAAACGAAAATAGGTTATGCAAGTCACCTGGGTTTAATCCACATAACTGACTACTGTATTTTTTTAGAAGACCTGGTTTGGCCTGTTATTTAATGGCTGCGGTAAGTAATACTCGGTCTGTTTATAACTTCATTCATTCTAAAATGTGCAAAAAGTTGTTTTAATGTGAGCGTTATCATTGAAACACGTTTATATATTGAGAGTTGCTTTTCTTATATTTTATATTATCGTGTTCAATTTCTTTGCTAGGAGAACACACTTGGGGTAAATTTATTTGTTTTTGATGTTTTCTTGTTCAAAGTTCTTTGCTTTTCTGCGGTGAGGCCCCACGCTTGAACTCCCTAAAACCAGTATTTTCGTTTTATACGATCCTGGGGCTAGTGGTGGCTAAGGTGGCTTACATAACCTACCACTGCCTTTTGAAAATTCAGGACAAATACTGCCACTTTTCCAACTTTCTGTTCTAACGAACTAGCTCCTATAATCACTTGCGTAGTCCGCAGCACGGGCATTCAGTCACGTGAGGCACACGAACAAGCAGCATAGGTGATTATTGATTTTTTTATTTTCGTCATGCATTTGAGCTCTGGTGCAAAGTTTGCGACAGGTTTCGAGTAGGCAGACAGATTATACTGTGGAAAAAGTTAATTTTCGAGGGTGAACTTTTTCAGAATAACTTAGCTATGAGGTAAACCGGTGTAAAATAATTAAGCAATAGCGACACGTCCAGGGTATAAAAAAACGTCAAGCCCATGATTAAGCCCAAGTGAGCTGACTGCTCACTTGGGCTTGATCAAACATCGGAGTACTTGATTTGGCTATCCCTCTTTAAAGCCAGCCTTGTCGCAAAACCTATATTGAAGTTGCGAGACGTCCCCTCTGACGCGAAGTGCTGCTTGTCATTTGCATGGTGCTACCTGCTTCTGCTGCTGCTGAAGATGGCAGCTTGTTGTGATCCTGAAATATTCATACATACAGCTATCATCACTCATTTCCACCATCTGGATGCAGTACTGCATGCGCATTCTTGAGTGATTGTAAGCCCATGGTTGCTGTAAAACCCCGGGAGCGATATAGTGTTCACGACATTTCTACCTTCTGTTATTTCATATCGTTGGTCTGTCTGCTTGTCTATTGAAGAGGGACTGTTGACTCTGCCACTACTTCCAGTGGAATGGTTACGTATTATGGCACAGTAAAGTATTAAATCTACCTCCAGCAGTTGTTCAATGATTACAGCAGTGTTTTCATCTTACAGGTGCCAGGATACCGTCCCATAGGCCTGGACGTTTCAGTCTACTGGTTACCATAGTGCGAGTTCGGTGTTAAGTTTACAATATCTATTCGTATGTCTTACCCGAGTACATGAACAAAATTCGTTGATAGAAGATGAATAGCTACCAAATGTATCCTGTCATTACGGAGCTTTGGTCTTCACCCTGAGGATACCCAAGTCTCACTATTTCATTGTACTCAGCTATTTGACCCTGAGTGGTGAACTACTGCTCCAGATGATTACGGTTTTCCCATAGATAGTCATGTTTTGCTTGAGCGTTTGGTTAGGGGATTTCTGAAAGTCGATTTCATCTTACAAGCGCAATTCCAGGTAATTTCAAGGATAACATTCGATCACTCAGAGGATAGTGTTCTGTCGAGCACACCGCGGAGGCTTGATTAACTGCTATATGATGGTCTTCAGTTGTATTGGTTCTGTTGTCACAGTCCTTAATGAAGATTTAGACCATCTCTTTGATACATCGACGGCAGCAAGGGTAAAGGTAGGTTCTCTAGTGTCGGGTCAGTTTGGTGAACCGTGTGGCTACTTTTGGGCTTGTTAATAATCTATAATCTCAAACAAAAAATGCACTTCCATCCATTTCAGAAATTCACGAATTTCCCTTTTCCTCTTTGTTTTCAACATGTTCATTCTCCACCTCACAGCCTCCATCCTCTTCTTCCTCCTCCTCCTTCTCCTCCTCCACATTCTCGTCTCCATCTCGCTTGTTCTATCCTTCCTTCACTCTGCTCCTCTTCTTCCCAACTGCTTTTCCGTTAACAATCAGCATTCTACCCTTCCTTCACCCTAATCTTCTTCCATATACTCCTTAGCCTCCTCGTCCTCTCCTCCACGCTTTTTCCTCTATCTTTACTTTATCTTCCTTTCTTCATCACCCATTTACTCTGCCTCCTCCCTCATTCTCTTCCTTCTGTCTTTCTACATCCTCCCCTGCTTCCTTCGCTTCGGTAGCCCCTCCACCGCTAGCCATGCCCATGTGTCTGACTGGGCAACGTGACAGGCAGAGACAAGGTAACTTTAGCTTTCGGAGTCACTTTTTTTCTCACTTAGAATTTAAATAATGAGAAGGAAATAAGGCCTGAGCAACCAACTAAGCTCTTGTTTCAGTGCCAGTTGTTATGGTGAGTGCCTAGGCAACCATTTCACGCTGTACATAATGACCAACTTTGGACAGTATTAGTCGCCGTAGCTCCAAGCTAACTTCAAACAAGTTAGCCTCTAGCACAAGGCTACCAGTGCCTACACCTACGCTGCTAGAAGTATCGATCAGGGCGTCAGCCAACCAGAGCAGACTTGGTAGTCATGGCAACTACAACTAAAACATTAATCTCATATGAATTTTAGTATTGCTCGGATGCAGGCAATTGTGAGGTTCCAACCGCACTCCAACTTCCCTGTAAATTCACGAAGTAATCAGGCAAACCGTAGTTTGAATGCCAGAAGGAGCAGGTGAATACTGCAAAGGAGATGATAGTCGGTCAATCTATCATTCCGGAGGTGGCAGGCTAGTGGACATCGAAAAGGTTAGACAGATCTGAGAATTTGGTTGTGTCAGGTGGCAGATTAATGGAAGTGACAGGTTGAATTAGCATCTGGGCACCCAGGTTTCACAGTTCCAAATCTGAGGGTTTCAAAATAGTTATTAACAGGCCCAGACAGTCGACAGGTGTATGGGAGAGGGGAGAGTGAGATCGACGCTAGGGAATACATTCCCAGGGCAACTCAGAGAATCCTTTGTTATAATTAAGTTAATGTGTTTGAAGTCCTCAGGATGGCCTGCGAGCCATCGTTTAGAAGGTTGGATATCACCATCCGCAGCCGTTTTGTCGCCGGTATACGCCTAACCTGATGTTTGTGGTTTGAAAGGCAACCGAGACCCGAGTCTTGGTTGAGATTCAAGTCAGTCGATCTATCACTTTAGCGCCGGCATACGGAGCCCTGTGTTGCCACCTTCAGACCTGCGTCGCTTATGTTTGATTGGCTCATACCCCCTAGAACTGTCACTGGTTCAGTTGCCACTTGTTTCTCTGCCGAGAGACTCCTGTGCTAGTTCGAGAGCTCAGAAGAAGAACCAAATGGTTCGGTTTATCTACCGGTCTTCTTACCTACTTATGCGTACACCTGAAATTCCAGCGTTCGCTTCCATTCAGGTAACGTTATCCTATTAGGCTGTAATGGCTCATTCTTAATGTGGCCTCTATGACCTTCCCACTTAGATGGGACCCACGCCGCCAACCTTGTTTGCAAGAAAACCGGCTCCGCCGGACGCGTGCGACGCGCATACGGCATGCGCATTTCAGTAGTATGTTGCAACGCTGAAACTCTCGCACGTGCCAACCAATAGCGGCCAAACATCTTTCCGGCTGACTCACGTGGCCTCGACAATGCCTCACAGTTCAGACATCGCTCTCGTGGTGGTTGGACTTGCCATCGTCCGGCCGTCAACTTCTTCTAATCTCTTCTCCGATAGTTCTCTGCGGAATACACTTTCCTCCCAAAAGGCGTCCCACACCTTCTCTCCTTCTACAGTATCGGGCCTGAAGGGCGTTGCGGCAAGGGTCTCCCTAATAACCTAACCTGCTGCGATCAGTAGACGTGCTGCTAAACTTTATCAGTCACTGCGCTCGATTCCGCCTTCATTCGCCCCGCCCCCAGCCCCAGGAGGGTGAGGTAGGAGCGAGTGCGGTAGGCGCTACGCAAGTCACTGTCCCTGTGCCATGCTGCGGGACATATAATGGACTGCTAGCTTAGCCCATTTTGTCTGGGCCATAAGTCCACTACGCAGGTTTCGAAAGTATCAAATAAGCGCAAACCATGACCGAAACTTATGTGTGCAAAGGGCAAGCACTTGGGCTGACTCCAGCTATGAAAAATGTTTTTAACATGAATGTGTGCTTAGTCAAAGGGACATTACGGTGCATCGAGAGGTCTCCTTCCAGGCTAAACCGGGTTCTGAACATCAGCTGACACTGTAATCTATTAACAGCGTTAGATACGATGACGACTTTGCTCCATGGTGCTGCCATTTTGTACGTCTAGTAGTTCGTTTGGATTTTCCGCATCTGACTGGCGTTGTAAAAATCTACCAATCCCCTTCCGAGTTCACCACCCATAGAACCCCTCATTACCACCATTCCCACATTACAGGAGACCTCCCGTGTTGGTTTGCCAAATAGCCGTTTTTAGGATGTAGCTGGTTGGCTGCAGCTGAGCCTGCTTCAGCATGGCAGTTGTCTTCTGGCATCTCCTCCTGCGCCTATACTTTCAGTATCACCTAACCACAAGTAAAGAGAACGTGTATCAGTCGAATCATACACGTCTCCTCTGCGTAGATGAGGCCAGTCAACAGTTCATACCTGTAAGCTCTCATTTCTGTGTTCAGGGGATGTCAAGGCGTTTCCCGTCTGAGTACTGAAATCTGCTGAAGTCCTGCTTGCGTATGGAGACGCAAACCGCAATTATTCTGTTCGGTTTGAGATTGGGTACTTTCCAAGTACTCAAATGTGTCCATATCTGTGACGCAGCGGGTTGCTTTGGTTGATGCCTGCGTGGTGTACGTGGCTAGTCCGAAGTTTAGACACCCGGAGGCACAATCTGGACGTTGCACTGGCAGTCTGAGGTGAACTGGACTAGTATTCACCGGTCCATCGACACCTGTCAGCAGGCCTTATCTAAATGTCCTAGGAGCAGGCCAACGCCCTAAAGACCTCTTCCAGGATATTTTATTTTTATTGGCTCATCGTGCATTATGTGTGTGACAGCATTTGGATACTTGTCCTCATATTGGCAGCCCGTTCATGGCTCGGGTTATAGGGCATTCTCGTCCCGTTTTACCTTGGAAGTAAATCTGAAGGCCCTACAGGAGAGGACGCGCTTTATTATGTTTCTGGCTACTTGGTCTTATGAGTATCTTATTTTGAGTAGCTTGTCGATTTTTCACGAGGAGGCTGCCCTCAAATACTTGTTCTCCGTTGGAATTTTTATGCAACGGTGGCTGCTGGAAAGACTACGCATTCAAGCGCGAGAACGTCTGAAAACAGAGTATACAGTAGATTCCTCAACTCATGAATTTCACAAGCAAATCCCTGTTACGCCAAGTCAACCCAAACTACGTCCCCCAAAGTCTACCAACGATTAGGAAATGATCGTTCTTTAAAAAGAAGGCATAGTGTGGTTTACAAATTTATATTTACTAACATGGGCTCTTTTTCCGTAATTAAACCGATTTGGAATGAATACATTTAGTCAACAGGTTTCCGTGCCTCAAATCAATTCAACGAATAAATCAACAGCCTCAAATGCCTGTCACGCTGTCCCCTCAAATCTCGATCTCAACATTTCATGAGTTAGGCGATCTACTGCACCTGTGGTCGAAGCCAATGATAACTCACAAGCGGCAAGCCCGCATTTTAGGAACCAATGCACTGACTGAAAAGAAGACGAAGGCAAGAACACTGAGCTGCCAAACTCGAACAGGAATTCATAAGCAGAGACTGTGGGAGTGCAACAACGTATTGACATTCATGCAGTATGGCCATGGGAGTGGGGGAGAGTACAAGTCCGTGACTGGGTCTGGTTCGCGTCGCCTGACCCGCCGGGACCCCGCGGCGTGCTGGCGGCGATGTGAGCTGTGCGTGGGCGTAGCGCATGATCACCTTGGGGCAATTAAATATGGCTATTGATGGAGTTGGTATCTGACTACCGCGCCTCCAGCCGTTCTCGTTCTGTCCTGGTGCCGGCCCGCACCATTATGCGCAGTGATTACTTCCGCAATGTGAACTAGGAGCCTTTACAAGCCTGCCTCGGCTTGTGAACGGTCAGGAAACATCACATCTGGATATGATTCCCTAACAGGTTTCTGCAATGACTTTTTGCTCATTTGTTTTACTGCTAGTGTTTCTTTGAGGTGAGGAAAACCTTGCCCACATAAACAGGAAAAATAGGACTTTGGGATGTTTGGTGTAGATGCCGTGGCGACAAGGTCGTGTGTGGCACATGTTGACAGGTTGTTTAGTTTTGTAAATTATTGTGCACAATCCCATCACCCGTTCGCCGACAGACTCGGACAGTTGACTGGCGAATGGGAGATGAAGGCAACAGTGAAGCCGACACTGGGAAATACATCCACACAACAAATACATGCATTCCTCACTACAAGAAACCCGGCATGCTCGAATCTATCATGACGCACAAAAAATACTGGTTTGGAAGGTTGCCAACTGATAGGATAACCTAGTCCTCCTGGTGAGCATCCAGGTTTGACTACATGTCTGAGTGTTTGGATAAGTTGCGTCGATATCTCCGAATTGGGAACTGGGGCGTGAGTGTGGCATTTGTAGACGCCCTGCTTAACTTTGATTACCACTGCACCCACGTTCACCTCCATTTGGCTTGACATTGTGTAACCCACCGAGCCCGTTAGGTGGGGTGGAGAGGCAAGTGCGGTACATGCAGCGCAAGTCTTCCCCACGATCAGGTAATTCACGTGCACGTCACGTGAGCTGGGCCCACTCCGTGGGGAAAGAAGTGGACATCGTCGCATGCGTCGGTCAAACTGTCTTCATGTGTGATTGTCAAAGCTTAGGTTTACCCGGTTTTTGGGTTATACAGGTAAAGATGGGGAAGAACGAAACAAAGAAAGCTGACTGCTTGTCCTCGCCATCACAGGTACTCTTTGAAGCTTTTTTTGATACGTATAAGAAATTTCAGCTATTTGTTGATGAACGCTCACCGATCGTTAACGGAACTCACTGGTCCCGCTCTGCCTTGGGCTCATTCTCGAGCCCCGCCAGCAGCCACACAGCGGCTTGTAGTATGAAAAGCAGATAAACACTACCGACAAAGACAAGGGAAACCAACGAGCCCATGGCTCAATGGTTAGAGCATTAGACTTCTGATCAACAGATCGCGGGTTCAAGCTGTGGATGGGGCACCACCTGGGGTTTTTGTGACTGGCCGACGACGGCTAATAAGCCAGAAATGGCCATTCCAGTCTCCCTTGTCTTGATCGGCATCGTTAATCTGAATATCAAGCTATTTTACATGGTCAGCGTTTGCTATCATTACCACGGGGTGTTTTTTTTTAATTGAGTATTTCACGATCACGACAACTGCATATGGCTTAGTCCCGTTTTGAGTGAACTTTGTGTGAATTTCTTTCCACGTCTCATGCCAACAAAATCGGATACTTTCTTACTCCAAGATTTCCTCATGAACAGCACATTTAATGGGTGTTTTTTCTTGAGTAAAGAAGAAGACTGATCGAGGGCCGGAACGGTTTGTTTATTTTTCTGAGCTTTCAAACTCCTGTGGGAGTCCATCGTCAGAGGTAGCAGCAGCAACAAAAAATCGACACTTATAGGGGATACAAACCATTTAATGATCACTGACGCAAGTCCGGAGGTGACTGTGAAGGGCTCTGTACGCCGGCGCAAAATCGATACATCGATTAATTGAGTTCCCATCAGAATAAACCACTGACCACAAGCCTTCCCACCAGTCTCGCCTGCAGTTCCAACGATCAGCCCCGGTAATGACTTAAAAGTTTTTCTGTCATCTCACCCACCCCCTGAAGGCTCTCCTGCTCCCATTGGCAACCCTGTGTGACGAGTAATTACCTACAGCTTAACGTTTGAGATTCCACACCCAGAAGAAGACCCGCCAAGGCACGCGTAAAAATATCAAAAATTAAACCGGGTATCTTAAAAGTTTTATTCGAAAAGTAATGCGATTCTCTAACATCAATTATCGTAAGATTTGGAGACAATGGCATCGTTGTGGCAGTGGAACTCCGTCTAAAGCGTCCTCAATATGCAATCCACTACCTTAGAAAGTTAAATTGGTGAACGAGTGGCTAAGAGGACCTACCTGACCACGTGGGCTTTCCACATTTTTTGCAAATGACCTTCTGACACATGGTACTGCCTGTTGGAGGCAAATATCTTTCGCTCTTTTATTCAGGCGGATACGCCCATTCACGCCTCTCGACAGCCAATCATGAACCTCTTTGTCACGTGCTCATTCGGGTTGGTAAAATCAGGCCCACGTACGTGCCCTCGATTTTGCATTCAAGTCAAGGACGCTTTTCAGTTGACTGTCAGCCCGGGGGTGAACGGTAGTTGCTAAAGAGATATGCCAGTACACTCAGTGTAAAGGCGGATTAGTAATCTAATATCGTGCTTACCAGTTAACGTGCTTAGGTGTGCTCTTAAGGTGCAACTTTGCACCTTCTGGAGTAATTTAATTACGCGTTGACCCATCTCGTAGGCTCAGTCTTTGCACATAAGCAATCATGACCGTACCTTCGCTTCATAAAATGTCAGAGACTTTGACGTTTATGGGTCTTTGGAAGAAATTCGAGCTATAACATTTCCTTACTAGCCAGAGAGCAATCTCTGTGTCATTACCAGTTTCAAGGGGTGTAGGGGTACTAGTTTAGGGGTAGCATCACACAGATAGCATTTGGTCGCTCCATTTGTCTCGTACAGGTAGTGAATGCTCCTGTGGCCGCCTCTAACTGGTACCCGACTCTCACCTGTGGCTCCTCGAAGTTGGGTTCTTCCCAGCGGCCACACTCCGGGCAACCGTCACGACCGGCGGGCTAAACCAGGTGAGAGTCTCCGGTGTTGTGTGTGCCTCCACACCCGGTATGTCTGACTCCCGAACTTCCCACCTCCCCCCTCTCAAAAAGTCCTACGGTGGGGACGACAGCAACTCCGTAGGCGGCCCAGGCTAACTCGGGTCGTTCTCCCACTAAAACAAAACCGTTACCCATAGTGGAGTTCGGCAGCCGTCTGGGATGTCCAAGCAGCCCTATTTAGGGACAGCACTGCTTGCCTCCTCGCGGAGGAAGGGGCTAGAAAAGGTGCCCTAAACAAATGCTGGGTATCACGTGTTCTGCAGTCGGCCGCGGCTCGCAGATGGCAAAATGCGCGGTCGTAAAACTCAAACAAACAACAATACCCCCCGTCCCCATCCCCCTCGCCATACCCTCCGGGCTGCTCGGGTGAGTCCACTCACACTAGCAGCCTGGAATGCTCTTCCCTTTTAGACAATTCTAGGAGCAACCGGCCGGAACGAAGGACGGTGCAAGTCGCTCGGGAACTGGCGCGCTACAAGGTGGACATTGCTGCTCTCAGCGAGACCCGATTCTCTGAGCAGGGTCAGCTGGAGGAGGTGGGTGCCGGCTACATCTTCTTCTGGAGCGGCCGGCCAAAGGCAGAGCGACGCGACGCTGGTGTTGCCTTTGCCATCCGTAACGACATCGTGGGACGTCTGCCCTGTCTGCCGCAAGGTATCAATGATCGCCTGATGAGCCTCCGCCTGCCTCTTCGGGGAGACCAGTTCGCCACCATCATCAGCGCCTACGCTCCCCCAATGACGAGCTCTGATGCGGCGAAGGACAAATTCCAAGAGTACCTGCACGCCTTGCTGGTGACTGTGCCAAAAGAGGACAAGTTAATTGTCCTTGGTGACTTCAATGCCCACGTCGGGACGGACCACGCTGCCTGGCAGGGAGTGCCGGGTCCCCACGGTCGCGGTAGCGGTAACGATAACGGCCTCCTTCTTCTGCGCACGTGTGCGGAACACCGTCTCCTGCTGACCAACACCTTCTTCCGCCTTCCGACGCGGGAGAAGGCCACGTGGATGCACCCTCGGTCGCGGCGCTGGCATCTGCTGGACTATGTTCTCGTCCGGAGGCGAGATCGACAGGACGTGCTGGTAACCAAGGCGATCCGCGATGCCGATGGTTGGACAGATCACCGCCTCGTCATCTCCCAGATGAGGCTCCGACTGCAACCCGACGAAGGCCCCAAGGCAAGAGACCGCCATGTAAGTTAAATACTCTTTTTATTAAATTTGCCTGCTCACTGTTTTGATTTCAGCAACCAAATAACCGAGAAACTGGAGGACCTGCATGCTCCAGATGATAACGCTACCGTGGAGACACGATGGTGTCAACTGCGAAATGTCATCCAGTCCACCGCCCTCGGTGTCCTCGGACGCGCACGCCGTCGACACCAGGACTGGTTTGACGACAATGACGCCGACATCAGCAACTTACTCGCGGAGAAGAATGGACTACAGAAAGCCTACATGGACCTTCGGACTGACGCCACCAAAGCAGCCTTTTTCAGATGCCGGCGCCTTGTACAACAACGGCTTCGGGAGATGCAGGATGCCTGGATGCTCCGAAAGGCTGAGGAAATCCAGGGGTATGCGGACCGCAATGAAATGAAAAACTTTTTCAAAGCCATCAAGGCCATCTACGGCCCGTGTATCAAGGAGTCCGCACCGCTGCTCAGCTCTGACGGCACAACACTGCTGACAGAGAAATCGCAAATTCTGAAGCACTGGTCCGAGCACTTCAGAAATGACCTTAATTGCTCAATAGCAATCTCCGATGCTGCCATTGACCGGCTCCCTCAAGTGGACACGAACAATGACCTGGATCTGCCGCCTTCCCTACCAGAAACCATCCGGGCCATGCAGCAGATTTCCAGCGGTAAAGCACCGGGATCCGACGCAATCCCACCGGAAGTCTACAAGCATGGTTGGCCCCGGCTGATGGCAGAACTCACAAAACTCTTCCAGGAGATGTGGCGCCAAGGACAAGTTCCTCAGGATTTCAAAGACGCGACCATCGTCCATCTCTACAAGCGGAAGGGGAACCGGCAACTCTGTGATAATCACAGAGACATCTCGTTGCTCAACATCGCCGGGAAGATCTTCGCCCGTATCCTTCTCAATCGTCTTAACGGTCACCTAGATCAGGGCCTGCTTCCGGAAAGCCAATGTGGCTTCCGCCGACACCGCAGAACAATCGATATGATCTTTGCCGCCCGCCAGCTACAAGAGAAGTGTCAGGAGATGCGAACTCACCTATACACTACCTTCATGGATCTAACGAAAGCCTTTGACACGGTGAATGCTGACGGACTGTGGAAAGTCATGCAGAAATTTGGTTGTCCTGAGCGGTTCACGCACATGGTGCGTCAGCTTCATGACGGGATGATGGCGCGCGTCACTGACAACGGGACGGTATCCGAAGCATTCGCAGTGACCAACGGAGTGAAGCAGGGCTGCGTACTGGCCCCCATCCTCTTTAGTCTCATGTTCTCGGCTATGCTGATGGACGCCTACCGTGATGAGCAGCCTGGTATCCGCATCGCCTACAGAACTGACGGGCACCTTCTCAACAGTCGGCGTATGCAGGCTCCAACGCGCGTGTCTACGACTACAGTCCATGACTTGCTCTTCGCGGACGACTGCGCCCTTAACATCGTGACGGAGGAGGACAAGCAAAGGAGCATGGACCTCTTCGCCGAAGGCTGCGCCGCTTTTGGATTAACAATCAGTACAGCCAAAACGGTTGTCATGCACCAGCCGCCACCCAGCGCGGAATACAATGCTCCTCGAATCAATGTCAAAGGTGCTCAATTCAAAAACGTGGAAACCTTCGCTTATCTAGGAAGCACGATGTCGCGCAACACGAGAATCGATGACAAGGTTGCCCTACGGATCTCCAAAGCTAGTCAGGCCTTCGGCCGGCTGCAGGCCTCCGTGTTGAATCGCCACGGTATTCACCTGAACACCAAACTGAAGATGTACAAGGCCGTCGTCTTGACACTCCTTTACGGAGCGGAGACCTACACTGTCTATTCGAGCCAAGCCGGAATGCTTAATCACTTCCATCTCAGTTGGTTCCGCAGAAATCTGAAGCTGGTATGGCAAGACAGGATCCCGGGCACGGAAGTCCTGGAGCGAATCGGAATCCTCACCATCCTCACCATGCTGAGGCAAGTGCAACTGCGATGGAGCGGCCACCTGGTAAGAATGGACGACGAGCGACTACCCAAACGACTTTTCAACGGAGATGTCGCTACGGGTTCTCACCGGCAGGGAGGTCAAAAACGACGCTACAAGGACACTTTGAAGAAATAGCTGAAGCAATTGCAAATCAACTCGGCGACCAGGGAGGACCTCGCCCAGAATAAACCAGCACGGAGAAGATCAGTGAAGACTGGTTCAGAAATCTCTGAGGCCAAGCGGATCACTGCCGTCAAGGCCAAAAGAACGGCACGAAAGTCACCAGCGCCCCGGACCAACACCGCCAATGCCCAGGCCCTGCCAACATGCCTGCGCTTTCAACACATCTTCCGCGCGCGAATCGGCCTGGTTGGACATCTTCGGACGCAATGCACCAACAATCCGACAATTCCAATTTCTACGTCAAATTCTGCCAACCCTCCTTCTGACCCCCCCCCCTAACCCTCACTCTTGGCATCAATTCCATTACTCCCACCATCATAGAGACCACATCCCAATACTCATCGCCTGTTACCCCCACCACCGCAACCACCACCGCCTTCGCCTTCACTACCTCCACCACCACCAACATCAGCGATGGGGAATCTCTCCTAAGCTGTACTCAATACGACCGCACATTCACCTCACGCATCGGCTTGGTCGGTCACTTATGAATACATCGTACAGAGACCGGTGAGCCAGTGCCTGGAGCACCATCACACAGCAGAGATCGTCACCTCCACTGCCCTTACTGTCCTCGCGCATTCACTCATCGCATGGGCCTATTCGGTCACATGCGCATCCATGACAGCGGAATTCACCACAATGCCGACAACACCTATACACCATGCACACCCTCCGCTCCTGCCATTCTTAGCGCCAATGCCAACCCCACTACCATGAATGACATCCCCCAGCCTCTACCGATTTCTCCTGCCCACACTGCACCCGCAACTTCAACTCACGCATCGGCCTGGTCGGTCACCTGTGAATCCATCGCACGGAGGCTGGTGAACCAGTGCCTGGGGCTCCGACATACAGTCGACGCGCCCGCCTTCACTGCCCTCACTGCTCCCGCACATTTACACACCGCATGGACCTATTAGGACACATGCGCCTCCTCGACAACCTCCGGTAAACCACCGGAGGCTAAGCTACATCAGCGCACGCCATCTACAATAATACATATACAAAACCCTCACAATCATTATAATGAACCTGATAAAATCCCCGTTTTCTAGAAACCGTGGCTTGGAAGGCTGCCAATCTGACGCTTTCACCAGACGACGCCGTCGGCCCAGTGTATGTGCTTTGTGTGTCGAGTTGCTGACCAGTGGACTGGGAGTCAAACGGCGATTTCTCCTCCATATCCCCTGAGTTTGTACATCCGGTTGTGTGAGTAATGAAGGGCCAGGTCGTGCTGTGGCGCGCGAAGACGGGTACGCCAACCCGTCAGCCAATGCGCCCACTCCCACCTCAGACAGCTGACTGGCACGGATGGTGGTCTGAATGTGGGGGTGGGGGAGAGAGTGAGGTCGACAGCTCAGCGCATGTTCCTCACTATAAACAATCTGACGCGCTTGAAACTATCACGGTGCGCTAAAAGCCGTGGCTTGGAAGGTTGCCAACTGACGGGATAACTCGGACCGCGTGGTCAGCCCAATGTGTGTTTTGTGTGGAGTGGCTGACTGGCGGACTGAGAGTCAGGCTGCAATGGCTCTTTCTTAATGTGGCCTTTATGGCACTCCCACTCCGTGGAATCCGAGCCAGATGTGGTGGCACGCCCATGGCGGCTCCGGCCGCGCCAGCCACATGTGCACTCTCCCATTACCGGTCTTCTTAACTTTGTCTTGACACCGGGCTCAGGTGGGGGAGGAGGAGAGAGTGAGGTAGCTGCAGCGCAAGGCTACTATCACTTAAAACTAATTCAAGCGCATGTCACCATCCCTGCACCACCTGGTGTGGAGCATATGGTGGACCTCGTCGAAACCGACGGTCGAACTGCCACCAGTTTCAACCAACACTATCATTTAAAATGAAAACAAACCTTATGTAATTTATGACCGTCAACAGACGTTGGAGAACTCCTGTGTTTGCAGATTGTGTCTTTCGTTCGTACCACCTTGCGACAAAGCACCCAGTGTACAGCTTTAACTCCGAACAACCCCAACAGGCAAATAAATATCCTGAATGCCTTTGCATGATGAGGATTTCGTTGGCCCTCCACCGTTCTGATTCTTCATGGTCGTCGGTGCGTCTCAGTAAACTTCTGGGCGTATTACAGTATGATTCCTACCTAATTTATTTGCGGCTAACATGCTGCTGTAAGTAGTTACCCGTTAATAAATCAAAAGAAAATAATTCCTTCTGTGGTTTCGTAAATATGGTAGGTTATATGATCTGAATTGTTTTGTGATAAACCGTTACAGCCAGCCCAACGCTGCATTGCCGGCGAACGAGGGCGCCTGATAAGGAGACAATGCAAGTACGTCGGGCAAGCTGGTTAACTTCTACAGAGGAGGATTTAGAAGCAAATCTAATCGAATGTGGCAAACTAAACTACCAAGCAGCAAAGGAAGTGGGAGAGCCATGGTCACCCAATCGACCTGAGTAAAGTTCAATTTTCGTTTATGTACAGAATAAAGAGAGGGGGACCTAGAACCGTGCCTTGAAAAACGCCACTCATGATCGGCTGAGGCATCTAGTAGCTATTACCTAGTAATACCTTCTGGCTGCGGTAAGACAAGTAGGAACCAATGAAGTCAAGGAGAGGAGGCCGGATGCCGAGGGCTTCCAGTTTCACCAGAAGACGTATGTGCGGTACCTTGTCGAAGGCTTTGCTCAGGTCAAAGTAGATCACAACAACTGACTGCTGCTCATTACGAAGGGAAGTGACGAGGTTAAGAAAAGCTAAGTGACACACTTCGCATGATCTCCCAGGTAGAAAACCATATCGCGAGTCGTTTAAGAGCTTATTTTCTAAACAAAAGTCAAGGATTTGATTACAAATAATTTTTTAAAGACTTTTTGCTAGAGCGGGGATTTTTTGAACGCCTCGATAATTATTTACGTCCGAACGAGATCCCGACTTGAAGACAGGAAGAATAATGGATGTCTTCTATGAGTCCGGAAAGAATTCGTTTAAAAGATAAACTGAGAATATACGGCTAAGCACTCGGGGGAAGCTCGGCACTGTCTTGATAACTGAGTTTGGAATACCATCTATCCCCAAAGAATGCGAAATTTTTAGACAAATTATTTGCCTACGAATTACTTCTAAGGAGAAATCAATGGTGCTGATAAAATTTAATGACAATGGCTGAAACGTCGGAACCGGTTGAGATTCCATCGTAAGATTATTTGCAAAGAAAGCACTGCATAATTCTGCCTTGTTAGAGTCTTCGATAACGAAGTTCATTTAGTAATGGTGGAATTTAATATCCTAGTTTGGAGGAGGATCGACGACGGAACAGTTGAGCAACAGATTTTTCAGAGTTTGGCTCGCTGAGTGCGCAAGATTCCTTCTGTCTGTGACGTGCAAGACGAATCTCAGAGGTTAATTTAAAAATATCTGTGCTCCTTAGATGCATAGATAACAAACTTGTAGATAAGCTAATATCTGCGAGGTCAAAAGCATGATAGATATGAACGGCGCTATCCTTTTTAGAAGAGGCAAGCGTAAAGCAACAGAAGAGGTTAGCAATGTCATTTGTGAAAATCAGGTCTAAAATACACTTGTCTCCCGTGGATAAAAGTTTGAAATCCAGTCAACTTCAGGAAAAGTAAAACCTCCAGCGATTATTCTAATGTTAAAATATGACTCCAAGACCAATTTAAAAATTTGAAAATGTTTTGCATCATCAAGGATGATTAATTAGGCGGGTTGTAAATGCATCCTTGAACCGCCTTTGGTCGGGAAGACAGGATAATGGACGTGAAGCAGTAATCACCAGAGAATGACGTGTCGTCTAGATCGAACGGAAAGTGTTTGAATGAAGCTTAAGTATAGAGAAGACAACCACCACCACGCTTACTAATGCGGTCTTGACGGTAGAGATCATACTGGTCTGGGACAAGCAAGGAGTCGGAAATTAAGGTATAGGTCCATGATTCAATTGCACATACAACATGGGAAATTAACTCGAAAGCAATGTTTCTGAGTTGGGCCATCTTGTTTGTAACCGACCTAGCATTAAGTAATATGGCATCTAGGGTAGTTCGCGCATCCAAACTAGGGTTATCCTTATTTATAAAAAAATTGGAGGTGGGTAATTAAGTGGGAAGTTATTGTGGATAAGAGGGTAACTGCAAACTGCGCCACAACTATTGGTATAAGGAACGTCAGTAACAAAAGACTGACAGGGATATCTAAAAGGTGTAGGAATACAACGTTCCGGTATCGAACCACCATAGGGGTTAAGACCAGGATATGCATGTTGGTAGTTAAAACGGAATGGGGGAAATTAAATGGAATATAGAGGCTGGTGGGAGAGGCCAAGCAGCTATAAGAATTAAGTGCTGGGCAGTCGGGTCTTGTATATCGGTTAACGTGGTTAAGGTTATTTGCCTGTTGGAGACGCTTGGCTACTTTTGGAGAAGGCATTATGCGATTAGTTAGAACTGCGCTTCCTTGCTTTTTGGTTTGGGTTGGATTTAACATCCTTCGGACGACCTACCTTAGGTGATATAATTGGGAATATAAGATGACCCGTGAGGTTATGAGACGAGCTAGTTTGGGGAGGGTTAAAAAAAACTTGTCTTTAAATTGAGATGATAGCGGATTTTGTATTTGAAGTACGCTTTTTATGCGAAGTGGCTCGGAAAATTTCACGGCGAGGTCGGGAGAAGGGCGTTCAAATGGGGAAGCGGTCGGGTTATGTGCTTTAGACGGGTTAGACGGTATAAGTGCTTTAGACGGGGTTGAAGATATTACAGGTGGGCTAAAAGCACCGGACATTTCATTAATTGACCATGGGGGAAACGAAGTAGAAGGTGGAGTGGAGGGGCTGACTGCACTGGACATCTGAGAAGATGAATTAACCGGTGCATTAAGGTTAGTGGAAATACGACCAGACTTGTGAATATAAGGTTGAAAGTTTGATAATAAATTTGACAGAAAAGACCCATTTCTTCGCTCCATTGGTGTAAGATATCGATAAAGGAAACATTTTGTCATTTTCAAATAGCGAGAAGTGTGACCTGGTTGAGCAAAGATTGAGTCCACCTCAAATTTTGAAAACAATTTTACTAAGACAGGAGGATTCTTGCTTCGCAAAGAGAGGCGTTTTGCTTCCACTATTTTGTATTTGAAACCACTCGAATACAAAAAATCATAGCAACGTCAACTGGGCGTCTGTCTATGGGAGCAAATTAGGACAAAAATATGATAACGTTTCACTCTGTCAAAAGTCTAGCTGGCGACCAAGTGAACCAGCGAGCTGAGACGTCTGCAATCCTGAGAGGGAACATCACATGTGTTACAATCGAACAGGTTACCGAGTATAGATAAAATAAATCCAAACTTCCTCAGGAAGTCATTGCAGTTCTGTAAAGCTGACAGCTCTAGCTGTTTAGTTTTAACTTTGGGTTGAATATTTGAGTCAATGTTGAGACTACTAGGTGTAATCAAGCAACGCTTGGGTCCCAAGGCAGGTAACTTATGAAGAGTTGAGTTTGTTGGTTTCAACTTTCGTCGAAAATATGAGTGCAATCTAGGCAGGATATGCAGGATAAATAATTATGCTGATATTGATTTCAAACTGGTTGATTTGGTGACAATAAAAATGGTTACTTAAAAAAACAACTTATTGTTAGAAAATGTCAACTTAAATTCTATTTTCACGCCTGATAAGTCTACTTTTTTACGCGGATTTTAAAAGGATGGTAAGTGAGGCTACGTCCAGTGATGCAGTGTGATACTAAATATTTCCACCTATTGTAAAGTTTATATGTAGTTGTTTAAATGTTAGAAATACAAAAATGTATAAACGATTTCGATAAAAAATATTGCGAGAATTAAAGAAATCCGTTCTAAGTTGAGAACGAGAAATGTTGTTGTTCTCCCGTGAGTTTTCCAGCTTTGCTTAAAAAGGATTTGTTGATTTTAAAACGTATCCTCCGAACGCTCTATTCTGCTGTCGGTGTTGTTGTTACACTCTTTTAGTGGATTTTATAACAAAACTGCACTTCACTGAGGCTTTCGTCATATAGCTTGCAGTACATCGGCATATCAGGGCTCTGCTATGCAATTTCTAGCGCGCTACCTTACGTATGAAGAGACCGAAATAAAGAAGCTGAGATTGGAACTGTCCCCCCATTAGATGTCCATTTTTGACTGTTTGATTCTTGCATAATACGTTAACTTATACTATTATCCTAGTGAATGGAGCCAGTTATGCTGAAAATTTTGAGTGATACTTTCAAAATATAACGTATCCCTCTCTCTCTCTTTCCCATACTAATGGTTTTATTACCGCCACTATTACAAATGCCTAGGCCCACACTATTTTTTCACCAAGGTTTCTTTTCATTAGCTAAAGTTCCATAAACCTTTCCAAGCTTATGCTAACAATCCACATTTTGCATTCACTTTTTTCGTCACTCTGGGTTTTTTAGAAATTCTATCATTTTGAACGCACTGAAATTTATTTGAACTTTAAAAAACGTCATATTAATCACGATGTTACGCATTTGTAGACCTTTTTTCTCAGACAAAGTCTTATCTTCTTTCTTATATAACGCCATTCAAGTTGTGATGTTAGTAATCTCTATAAATAAAATAATTCGTACTCCCCAGAAATCTAGATCAACAGCTCTTTCACAAAATTTCACTCACGCCACTGATCAATTATGAATTTACGTGGTAAACAGGTCTCAACTCCATTCATCTCCTCAGGTACTCTCGTAAGCTTTCCTTTCACACCATGGGTTTCGTCTGCTTCGATCAGAGTAACCACGTCCTGAAATGAGACTAGTAATTATCCATACAGATCTGTCAAACACACTGAGCTTTGTAGCAAGTATTCCGTGGTTGGCAAGCATACGCCGACCCAACGCCAACTGGGTTGTATGTTACTACTACTTAACGGGTCCCTGTATTCTTATGCTTTGGCAGATTCAGTTTTTCTTTAAACATTTCTCTAGTCTGTTTGTGTGTAGCAACCTTAAGACTTGTAAATTATCTCGGTAGCAGTTCAATTACTATATATGCGAAACCTCTCATTTCGACCCCAGTTTAAGCTTCCCTCCCTTAATTTCTCTTACAGCAGCTGAGCTCCCGTAACCTATATCCTTGATTAAACCTCACCAATCTCAATTTCCACTTTCAAAAACTTACCTCACTTACATTCTTCCTTATCATTTGATTGCCATTTTCCCTACCCATTCACTATAATTTCTAGAAATGATAACAGTTGTTCCACGTATAATGCTTCGGTTCCGATGGTTATCCACTTCGAAGTTTTAGTTTATTTTAACTGTTAACTAACTAAATATTGGCTGTCATTAATATGAACCCTGCAAGCACAGGTCACCGTCCTAAGGGCTAGGTCAGACTGCGATGAGCTGGGCCATCGTAAAAATCCAATCGTACGTCTGTCTTTTATTCCGAAGACAAATGCTACAAGTTTTTACAGGACAAAAAGCTTCAATACATTCCATGCGTCAAGGCCCCAGTTAAAAAAGCGTACAAGTAAACTACTTCCCTTCATTTCTTATCGGAAGACTGGGAGTTAATGAATCAGCTGCTGAAATCTTATCCACTGGACTAACCTTGTTACGCCATCCACCCATGCCCAAACGGCAGGGCCAACGATTGAGTTTTCAGGTGATGACCCACACTGGACTAGTCCTCTGAAAAAATGAAAAAGTAAGTAGTTTAAGATAGGACTAGACTATAACCCCTGTTCTCCGAACCCTCTCAACCCTCTACTCCATACTTACTGTTTTTGGATGCTTCAACTTGTGCAACTCTACCCTTATATTACTGTAAAGACCTGATAATGAATACTCGAAGGCGTTCGTTCGCCAAACTTTACTTCGTAAGGAGTTTTATTGTAGATTTGTTTCATCAAAAAACATCGATGCAAGGAACGTCCTCACGCTATGGTTAATGATGTGGAGTTACATTGGATATTCATGTCAGAGGCTGAGACATATATTCTATAATATGCATGATGCAAAAGTTTCAACTTTAGTTTGTAGAACTTCGACGTAAATAAATTTGTTGATTTTATGCTAAGGAAGCTGAGAAGACAGTCGCACGACATGTATACTTGTGCGCTGCCCATTCCTACTTCATTTTTCTGCGTTGAGCACAGATTCCACGAATTTTGAGTGCCAACTCAATGCAATTAATCTCACAGTGTTATAGAGTTTGCAATCTTGGAACCCTGTACCAGTCTCACCTTGAGGACAATGCTGCTGGCTTCGCAGCCAGTAAATGCTTAAAACGACAGCGAGTAATCATGTGCCTATGCACCCTTGTCTGTTGCAGAATTCCGGTTCTCTGGAAAGGACGAGAGACTTAAACACACACTTAAATAACCGATCTACCATCGTTTCACGGTCTGCAGTTTTTTCCTTCTGAATAAACCCGAGTACTGAAAAACGCTATAAGAATGTTAGGTTTTCAGGAAGTTCCTCGGCACCAGCTCGATACGCACTGTATATTCCCTTTGTCATTGCAAGGACACTGGCATTAAATACAATTTGTATTATCATTATTATTTAACGCTTCACTGTGTTCAATTATTAAATTTTTTCAGAAGAAACTTTTTGTAGTTTGAAGGATAACCGCGGTCCAAAGCACTACATTTCCCTTGCGATTGTAGCAGGGTTTTTCATGTTTCAGCAATTGTTACAGGATAAAACTTCAGATCACATCATGAGACGAGGGGTGAAATGGAAACTCCTCGCCGAGCAAGAATAGATCGCATCGAAAACTGTGCCCTCCGAGAAGAGGCAAACAGGGAGCAAAACGTATACAAATATCATCCCTACAATGGACAAAATCAACGAATTTAGTGCCCAAGGGGGCTGCGAGCTGCTATGACGATTGTCCGTAGGGCTAAAAGTGCTCCATGGCCAAAAGAAATCTTGCAATAATGCTTTAAGAATGGAACGTGCAAAGACTGCTCTGTCATGCCATATTTCAGACACTCTTCGTAGATACCTTACCTTCCCTAACCTACAACTCACTTTTCTTCTGCCTAATCTGTGGCCCAATTTCTTTTAGTTTTGCTCTCTGCATTTCCACACAAGTTCCACTCGTCTGCACCCAATGCTGTGGACTACGGGTTAATATCTTAAATAGTTATATCGCTCATTACTTTTGGAATATTTCTTACCCACTATCATCGATTTGAAGAGTGGAAGGGGGTACTTTTGTAAGGTTTCTTTGGCTGTCGGGTCAAATTTTCTATCGGACAGCTGTTTTGCTTAATCCTCTGGACGTTCGTTACCACCTTTCTTTTTGTTCGCAGTAGCAGGTTGGTTGAATTTTTAACAGTAGGTGTGGTTACATATGTTCTTGATGTGAGCATTTTACTTATTGTGTACTTATTTAGTTGATATCTTTATCTAAGCTTGCGTGCCTTTCAGAGAGGTTGAATCCCCTTGTTGTCCTTGTACCCATCTACTTTTACGGTAATTAAATGCAGATACTGAGGAATGAAATACAGTATTTTTTACTGAACTGCCATACGACAAATACTCAGCAACATACTATAGAGAAATTCCCGGAGCACAAAAAAAGATGCAAAATGGTTCGATGTTCATTTGCAATTTATCTGGACAAGATATTATACCAATCAATTTAAAGTGGTCAAAGCTTTATGAAATTGTACTCCGACGGTGTTCATTAGCATAGGGAGAACCATTAGTTAATAATCGTACTGTCGAGGATAAAAAATCATAGTATACTAATTTGGGACCAAAATTCACACATTATGTCTGACAGGTATATAGTTCTCGTTAACTGGAAAATTCCAGACAGCTTAACCTTCCAGCGAACATGTGTTACGCATAAAATTTTCATGCAGTCTTTATCAACTTACGAAGGGTTTACCTCGGAAGTTGCGCCAAATTACTTTAAGCCGAAAACTCAAATGGAAGAAGAAAATCTGAACCTGTGATAACGATCACATTTACAGTAATCAGTAGAAATAATGCCCCGGTCGTGCGTGCGGATACGTGGGCCGACGATTCATTTATATTATTTTAAGCAAATGTGTTCACCAAATTGATGTTTAACTGCATCATGTAAACAACCGCAAAAATAAATTACAGAAGAACATATAGAACTGGTTTACGCCCTGTAGGCGTATCTTTACCTTTTATGTACATAATTAACACGCCATAAGTCAAACTCTTTTCTCCAAAAAATTTAAAAACATACAATCGAAAAAAATTGATTTCTCCGTTTTATTTTGACAAGAGCAACGTTCAAGACCTAATCCGGTCTAACTGATAAGTCAAATGTTGCTACATGTATATTTCTTCGTCAAAGCCAGGATGTTTTCTGTTTCCTTGTTTTGCCTTTTAATTGAATTGTGTTGTGCAAACGGTAAGGTAATCATCTTATATGCTATCAGGACTAAAGCCCTTGAATGCTATGAATGCAGCCAAGTCGCAGGTAATACAGGACCATGTACCAGTGCACGACGGACTTGCCGAGTTTCGCAAGATGCATGCATTTCTTTTGTCCAATACCGAAGTAAAAAACAAACAGTTTCAGATATTTTTAATTTCTAGCTCCTGACTTTTGGACAATTTTAAACGAAAGACGCCCATTTATCAGTAAAGGTTGTTCTACTAAAATGGAATGTGCAAGCCAGGTGGATTTCTTTCGGGACCGTTGTTATGTTAACGAACTTCGTGATTGGACCTGTGCGAATTGCTGCTTCACGGACAGCTGCAATTATAACGTACCAGTAAGTATTTGATACCAACGCACAATATGTGGTTCACTTAGTAATTTTGCTGTCATAAACATCGATCAAGCTCATTTCTAACTTAAAAAATAACCTTCGTCAAGATGTTACTCAATTGGTGAAAGTGGGACCTAATCCATGGCGTTTCAACTCCTTTCCTTAGCATACTACTTCTTTGTTATATTTTACGGCTCCTAATTTACCTTTCTTAACCCTTTGTGCTCTCCCTGATGCAGTAGCATGCGTTTACTCCCAGCGTGCATTTTATGAGTAGCTTATTTGTTGAGGGTAACTGTAAAGTGGTTCAATATGAAAATATATACAGGACTATGACGTCGGCCATCCATGTTCCTTGAGTAGATGGAAGCAGTCTGCCGGGAGATATTCCGTGATTCTTGTCTACTAGCCAACAGCAGTTTAACAAATGGGTACTCGACTTACGACTTGATTGTCCTGTTAATTGTTTCTTCCGAAACCGTGGTATGAAGCTATCTTGCACCTTTTTAAGTTATTTTGATGATGGCAGATACTATATCGTATAACCTAGAATTGCCGTTCGCATTCCACGCAGTGTTGTCTCATGCAAATAGAGACACTCCAAATCTTGGCACGTCTTCAAAGGACTCTAAGGATTTCTTTTCCTTACAATGCATTTCATAACCACAAACATCAAGGTTTAAGAACACAACTCTTCGGATTTTTTATTTTAGCTACCAAAATATGCCAAAAGTTTAAGAAACAGTCTGTTTTAAACCGAAAACTTAAAGGATTAATTTACGTTCTAGAGTAGTACTATCTTCCCCAAAACGCAACCTTGATGGCTTTTGTTTGTTTCCTAAAGATATAAATGGATACAACCATCTGCAAATCGTCATTGGAAGGGTTTATGGTTTAAATAAAGTATCGAATTAATGTTGCTAGCAATTTTACGAAAAATGAATTCATGTTAACTATGATTGAGCAACTTTGTACACATTACTTTAAATTCAATAGACTGAACCGAAAGAAAGTGCTTCAAACCATTTCCGACTGGAAATAGGTGCCTTATTAAGCACTTAAGTGCACTTCACAGACAGCTGCACTTAACAGCCTCAGAATTTAGAGGCCGTACTGAATTCGTTGCCGACTGCCCTACATGGTTCCTTTACGTTTTCTTTTCATTTCAGAATCATACCGGACATAGTCATGCGTCATTCCTTTTGCCGAAACTCCTTTTCCTTCTTCTCCTGACCTGTTTCAAATCTTGAGTGATGATAAATAAATTCGTAACTGTATTTTCCCTGTTTTATTTAAGTCACACTAAAACACTCGTCATACTTTGATCAGCTGGATGATCAGTCCTACGCAGAATATAATGTCGATTTGGAAAATTTTTGGAAGTATTGGTGTATGTCTTCCGGTAATGCCACCAATTGGATGCCAGCATAAACTCTTATTTGTACCTGTTGCATTTAGTTTACGTGTAGAGCATAGAGTACCAACACTTCGCACAAAGCTTAAAATTTGTGACGAAATTGCATATTTTAAACCTCGAATCGAGGCCTAGCATTATTCTCATGAAATGTTTGGAAATTCGAATTGGTAAACCTGCCCTGTCAGCAGTTCATAAACAGGTCAATATAATTACATAGAAAAGAAATACATGTGTCCAAAACAGATTTATAAACGTCCTAGGTGGTTGTTCACATTCCTTTTGTTCCCACGCACCCCTTAATGAAAATTTCGGCGTGTTGTGGTCATTAGGACGGGATGAGGGGCTAGAGATAGGATACGAATGATTTCTATACAGTAAACGCGGAAAGTATGCATTTCCATCAACACGAGGAGTAAGGACAACATATAGTCACCACCTGCAACCGCCATTAGCCATGGGGGATGAAGCAATTGCACCTGTGCCTTCTGAAAAGCAAGCGTTGGATTCTCTGACCGAATACCTACTGCCTTGAATGTTATTAGCGTGGTTGTCAGATGCAGTTAGAGTAGTTTATTGGCGACAGGTAGACAACCTGAAAAACTTCCTTTGGCGTCCACGTGATTATTTTTATAAGCTAGAAGTACAAGTTTTGAACTCAAAATCAAACTGATTTCACAAATACCTCGCCGGGTAGGTATGTGTTCACGTACCTTTTCTTTCAGAATCCTTGGTGTATGGCCAATATATATCGCGCCACGGGTGGAAAAATAAATACACACACGTGGCCAACCGTAGGAAAGACGAGTTTGCGAGTAATATGTGTAAGTTCGCCGCGGGGAAGCGTTCGTAAGGGCTGCCCGAGACGCAGTCTTAGCATTAAAGGCTTTGTGGAACGTTCCCCAGAGTTTTCGCAGCCCTGATCTAAAGTTTAGCCTGGCCACTGACATGTTATTCTGTAAGCCTTATGTTAAAACTGTGGTAGTATATTTGACCTGCCGCATGCAATTTACTTTTCAAAAATATATAAATTTTCTAAAATAAGCCCTTTTAAGCAATATACAGCTTTTCGGAACGTTTAACAACGCATCTGAGCCAATCAATGTAGGTCCCATTAAAGAAAGTGTCCAGTTTCTTCTTAGGGGTTTCATCTTTCGCATTTTGTAAAAACCAGTAATCTCTTAGTCGATATTAGAAATTGTAGGCGTGGAAAAATTTACACGTATTTTTAGTAAGACACAATTGTTCTGACAGTCGCTCATAAGTGCCCGAACTTGGACTTGGACTCACCTTGCCAAAGAAGGAATTCCGATTCATAGTCCTCAGCTATTTTCACAAAAGTTACACTGCGTGTAACGCACTCAAACGTCATGTTCGCACTTTTATGAAAATAGAAACCTGTGATATAACATCCAGTCTTTGATTTTCACCTGAAGTGAATGAGAAGAATGCAAGCTTTTGAAAAAGTGACTTAAGTTGCAATTACCCCATTTACGACCTACAGATACGTCAAATAATTTGCTGAACCACAACGGTGATTGTACATTTTGTGCAAACATAGCATGTTCATAGTACTATTCTGGAATCATCTTTTCCGCTCAGCTAATATCATTTCGGCAACTTTGTCTGCCGTTTTAATTCAATCATACCAGGCTGTACTACTTTTCAAGTATAGGACTAAGTGTTTTATTTGAGCCAGGTCTTTATCGACTGGCGTTTACTGTCTCTTAATCGTTCACAACTCGCAACCAAAATGCAAACATACAGATGATATATCCAGGTGCACAGATATGTCACATTGTGCAGCGAAAAAAATCTCAGTGGGCTATGAAATTAGTTCGGGATTGGGAAATGTCGATTAAGTTAGCACGACCGAGACTTCATGGCCTCTGGGATAATCAGAAAATAAGCTGCTACTTCGCCTAGGACTTCAATTTAGTATGAACTGTATTCGATAAGTCCCCGGAAACGTTCGCAGACGCGGCAGCACTACATTGTCAGGAGGTGCTGTTGATGTATATATTCCTAAGCGACTTCTTTCACACACTTAGATTCTTCCAGTTCAGCTGTATCGTCATCTCCGACGATGTTCACCTTGTACCCAACGACAGGATGGGCGCAGGAATGGTGACTTGCGCATGAATTAGGGCAACATGATAGCAGGCTTGCTACGAAACCTGGGTGATCCAATACCCTTATCTGCATCTGTCTCTGATGATGGATTCGAGTGAAAATCCGAAACGTCAGGTTAATTAAGCTCTTGTTCCAGTTTAGTGTCTCCTTCTTCCAGGCTTGCGCAGGGTCTGCCACACTCTTTTCTCTCACCCGCCCGGAAGCAGGTTGAACGCAGGTGGCCGGTGTGGCGTGAGTTTGCACCTGAGCGTGCTACCACCCACCTCCCCTCTGCATGTACGCTAAACACCCCATCAGCGCGAGATGGGCCATAGAGGCCACATTAGTAAGAGGTCGATGCAGACTGACTCTTCGTCCTTATAAGACACTCCCTCCGCCTTCCCCACCTTGGCGAGGTATCATGACCAAGTCAAGAATACCGGAGGCGAGAGAGGGAGCAGGTGGCTGACACGGCCGGGGACGTCCATAAGCGCGCCGCCACACCTGGTTCGCACTTCACGGAGTGGGTGTGCCATAAAGGCCACATTAAGAAGGAGCCACTGCAGCCTGACGCTCAGTCCGTCATTCAGCCACTGCAAATAAACACACACTGGAATGACTACGCGGTCGGAGTTATCCCGTCAGTTTGCAGCCTTCAAAGCTACGACTTTTAGCGCACCGTGATAAATTAAAGCGAGTCAGATTGCTTATAGTGAGGAAAATGCGCTGAGCCTTCGACCTCTCTCTCTCTTCCATCTCCCAGTCATTATTCGATTGTAAGAGCCTATCCGCCAGCTGATGATGGTGAGATCAGACGCAATGACTGATTGAGCAAGAGAGCCCGTCTGCGCTTGCCAATACGACATTCTAGGAGTTCACGCAAAGGGAGTGAGAGAATCAGATCTCAAAGGTGTTAAAGTCCAAAAGGAGCTACACGGTGAAGAAGCGAAAGAGTACGTCTCCCACTTACGTGAGAAATGTCGATTTAGTGCCTGCTTTGTGTGATTTTGGACCTGTGCCTATGGGATATGTATACTGATGATAGGATCCGTGTAGACAAAGCCTGACCGGCGATTCTTTACCGCACCTTTTCATAGATGTGTATATGACCTAGTTTGGTAGTCCAGATAATGAAGACGGGTGTGGCCAGCGGATGTCGGAGCTCCTAACACTGGTACGCCGGCCCCATTGCAATTTATTCGTAAATTACCAACTGGACCAATGCGTGGGGTCAATGTCCGATCGCAATGACGACAGGTTGAGATGAAGTCCACATTGCTGGTGTTAAGGGGATGTGCAGGGCGATGATCATGATCATCATTATGATGATAATGTCCGGAAATTTCTCACGGTGGGGGGAGTACGAGGGGCGATAGCAGTCGTGGTCGGTTGTGTCAGGGATGATGGCGTTGGTGGTGGTGGTTGCCGTCGTGGGGGTTGTTGCCGTGGTTGAAGATGGAGACGCTTGCAGATATAGACGGCGGAGTTTTCGGATTATTGTTGATGTTGTTAATGTCGCATTGAGCCCTGCGATGTCTGATCAGCAGGATCTGTGCGTGGAATGACAGTTTGCATTGTGGAAAGTTAAAAGGGGTTGGTTTTGGCTTAACGGGTTGGAAGAGCCTGAGAGTTGATAGCCGCCTTTTTGGTTTCTGTAGCGGTGATCTGGTTGGCTTCGTATAGAGCTGGTCCAGTCTTCATGGCCCTCGTTCACCTCGACCAAGCCTGATCGAGGTCCTCCCCGGCAACTGAATGGCTTTCCAAATAATTTTAAGAGGTCCGTGGATTGAGGAACCACTTACGTGAGGGAAGTTGATTCCGTGCTCTTGCCACCAGGCCGATGTTAGCTGTACATGTGCGGAGGCCATGTATGCAGGATAGGTTAACAAACACTTAGTTGATTACGGTGGTAATGGTGTTAGTGTTAACTGCAGTGATGCGAAGGGGTTCGGTAGTGCTGACGGTGGGAGAATCCTCGAGTGTGTAAGCTTTGCTTGTCATGCTGACATTGCGGGGAATTTCGCGGTAGTGGATGCCTCAACTAAACTAGTACATTCAATTAATATGCGTTGGCAGTGCGAACAATAAAGGCAGATGCGGTGAGTGTATGTCAGTGCTCCTGGCACTGGTGCGTTGGCAGGACAATGCGTGAATCGAGGAGACTTACATATCGAATCCACGTTGCTGGTGGTGGGGGCGGTGGTGATTACAGTAGTGGCAGCCAGAGTGTCGTCGTCGTATTCGTGGTTGGTTGTTCTAGGACCGCTGGCAGAGGTGGTGGTTACCGCCAAGGGGTCAGTAAATGGTTAGTCCAACCATCGTAGTCCAACGATGTCCACCGTATGCACCAAAGTACGATGGCGCAGGGACGGCGACTTCTGCTGGATTTTAATGAGAATAGACTTGCGAAGCATCTCTTTCACTCTCTGTTCCACTCCCCATCTAGACCCGGTGTCAAGACAGATGCAAGAAAACCGCAGATAGGAGAGGGTACAGACCCACACACTCGGGCCCCACACAAACAAGAACACAACAACACAAGGGAGGGCGGCTCAGATCCTAACTGAGTGGGAGTCACAAAAGCCATATTTAGAAGGAGCCATTGCAGCCGGACGCTCAATCTACCAGGGAGCCACTCCGCACAAACACGCGCACTCGTCTGACCACGCGGTCCGTGTTATTCCGTCAATTGAAAATCTTCTGAGTCATGGATTTTAGCACACCGGCATAGTTTCCAGCGCGTCAGATCAATTATATTGAGCAAAATGTGCTGAGCTATCAACCTCACTCTCTCATCCACCCCCACAATCGAACCACCGTCCGAGCCGGTCAGTAGTCTGATGCGAAAGTGGGTGCAGCTGCTCGTGACCTCGTCTACGTGTACTACGTACACGATCTGCCTCCCCCCCCAAACACAAGCACCAGGATTTCCCACAACAGGCGGGTTGAAGTGCTCATAGGTCACATGTGTGAGATAGCCAGAGGTCACGTTAAGAAGGAGCCATCGCAGCCTGACTCTCAGACCACCAGTCGGCCACTCCTCTTAACACACACTGAACTGACTGCGGGGGCTGAGTGTCATTTTCAGTTGGCTACTTTCCAAGCCACGGTGCTTTGAGCACCATGCTATTCTCAAGCTCAGATCACACATGCAAAAGAGGAACCACAGGGAGTAGGGGCCGAGGAACCTAATTTCCTCATCAGAGATGCAGACTGAAAGCACGATTTTTGTTGTGTTGCGTGTGAGTATGTGAGATGTAGAGGTTAAGGAGGAGAGATTTAGCGTTGTGGTATATCCAGCGGTGTTCTAACGCAGGTTTTCATGGAGACGCATGTGACCTTATGAGCCCATGCGATATGCGAATGTGCGTGAGCAGTGATGAAAGTTGATTCGGGTGCGGCGGTTATATGTTGGTGATCCTGGCACTGGTTCACCAGTCTCTGTGTGATGGATTCGCAAGTGGCCAACCAGGCCGATGCGTGATGCATGTGCGGTGACAATGAAGACAGAATTAATTGGGAGGTGCTGAGTCTTCAGAGGTTGTGATGATGGTACCAGTGTTTGCGTTCATGGGGGCTATGGGAAGTGTTGAGGCGTGCACAAGATATGTTAGATGTGCTGTCATCACGGTGGAGTCCGCTTTGGTGGGTACGCATGCGACTGAGCAGGTTCATACGGTGAGTGAATGCACGGTGGCAGTGAAGCACCGGAGGCCGTGGTCTCTGCTGTGTGTTGGTGCTCCAGGCACTAGTTCGCCAGTCTCTGTGCGATGGATTCGCAAATGACCGACCAGGCCGATGTGTAAGGTGAATGTGCGATCTCAATGAGGGCAGGTTAGTACCGAGTCCCAATCGCTGGTACTGGGGGTGGTGGTCGCGGTGGAGGTAGCCGGTGACAGGTATTCGGGCGGGAGTGGGGCAGGTGGAGTTTGCCGACGTGATCGGCGGTGGGGCACCAACGGAGTGACCGTTAGTGGTTGGGGTGATCAGCGTCGTGGGGTTTGGGGCAGAGGTGACAGAAGGAATGTTTGTTGATGCCGAAGTTGATGCTGTGGGATTGTGGTTGCATTGCGTCCAAAGATGGCCGACCAGTCGGATGCGCGCGCAGAATGTGCGTTGGCAGCGTGGACACGTTTGCAGGGCTTGGACATTATCAGTGTTGATCCAGGGTGCTTGAGACTTGCGGCAATCCCTTTTGCTTGGTATCTTGCTGCCTTCGTTTTCACGGATCTTCTCCAGACCAGTCTGTTCTAGGCGAGGGGTTTCCAGGTCGCCGGGTGGATTTGCATTTGCTTGAGAGAGTTCTTTAAGGTGTCCTTGTAGTGTTGTTGTTGTTCTCCCAGTCTGTGAGCACAAATAGTGACATCTCCGTAGAAACGTCGTTTGGGTAGTCGCTAGTCGTCCATTCTTACCAGGTGGCCGCTCCATCGCAGTTTGCACTTGCCTCAGCATGGCGTGGATGCCGAGGATTCCGGTTCGCTCCAGGGTTTCAGTGTCCCGGATCCTGTCTTGCCATCTGAGCTTCAGTATTCTGTACAGACAGCTGAGATGGAAATGATTAAGCTTCCTGGCTGGGTTCAAATAGATGGTTCATGTCTCCACTTGTTAAAGGAGTGTCTTCAAGACGATGGCCTTGTACATCTTCAGTTTGCTGTTCAGATGAATATCGGGGCGATACCACACAGAGGCCTGCAGCCGGTCAAAGACCTGGTTGGCTTTGATTTTCGTTGAGCAACCTCGCCGTCGATTCTCGTATTACATGACAGTGTGCTTCCCAGATGAGCAAAGGTTTTCTCATTTTTGAGTTGAGCGCCGCTGAAATTGCTTCGAGGAGCATTGTGTTCTGCGCTGGGTGGTGGTTGGTCCTAACCACCGTTTCCTATGTGTTCATTGGCAAACCGAAGTTTGAAAGCCGAAGCCGGTAAGATTTATGATTCTTTGCACATACCCCTATGTGGCGGGGTTGAGTGCGTAGTCGTCCGCGAAGAACAGCTCGTTAAAAACAGTCGTGGAAAGACGCCTTGGGGTCTGCATGCGTCAGGTATTTAGAAGATGGCTCCCTGCCCTGTAACGATACTGACGCCAGGGCGCTCATCCCGATAGGCGTCCATAGTAGATAACATGAGACTAAAGAGGGCGTGGGCGAGTACACAGTTCTGCTTCACTCCCTTGATCACTACAAAGGCTTCCAAAACCGCCCCCTTGTTAGTGACGCACATCATCCTACCTTCGTGGAGTCGACACACCGTGGGCGTGAATCGCCGCATATCTGCATGATTTTCCCGAATTAATAACTAGTCACTGTATCAAAGGCTTTCTGTAGGTCCACGATTGAAGCGTGGATGGTGGGTCAACCTCTCCTGGTGGGTGACAAATTTCATGTCGTTGGTGTCACGGTATCGTTGCAGGCCACACTAGTTTTCCGGGCAAGCAGTGACAAAAATCTTTAAATACCAATTAGTTACTTTTACCTTTCAGTAACTGCAATTATTTAAAAGGATAAAATACAGCCGGTGGCAGAATGTTTGCACAAATTTAGCAAGTGTTTTTAGTTTCCAGGGCTCTTCATGGAACCGAGATTCGGTACCAAACAAGGGAGCATGGGTGGACAGTTGCTCATTATCGACTGAAGAATTTACCGTCTGTGGGCTGCAGCGTCAGAACCATTTCCCTCAAGATGGGACCTGGAACCCGACTCGGAGGCCGCGCACTCTGTCAAGCCGGAAAATCGATTCAACTGTTTCGACAACCAGAATTCGTGGAAGATATGCTGAATGCAAAAAACTAGTGATACTCCTCTTAAACAGAGAATACTTTTGCAGGATATTTATGTTCTTGGTAGCTCATTCTACACTGCAATGACGTTTACCGAAAAAAACAGACGATAACCAACTGTGTGAGCCAGAGGAAGAATTAAAAAGACGTCGCGGTGACTGTTGCACGGAGAGTGGGTAAACTGCTTCAAAGTAGTCAGGCGGTTAAATTTACGATTTTGTAGACGTTTAAACAGTAAAAGGAGACCCTCTGTGATCATTAAAACTACAAAGGATCAATTTTTGTAAGCATATAACCTTCTGGGTACTTCTGATTACAGTTTTCCGAGGATAAAAGTCTTCTAGAAAAAAATTTCGATCGATTATATTTCCTTCCGTTCACTAGCACGCAAAAGGCTATATAGAACCGATTAGTATTCCAGACAGGACCTAACGCACATGTGATACAGTAGGATTCTAATATTGATAGTTTAAAAATTTCGGAGGATAAAGCTGGAAGCTCTGCGTGCTTTGGAGACAATCAGGACATGATGCTTTGAAAGATTAAGATCGTTGGAGTATGTCATACCCAGATCCTTAACAACTTCAGACGCATTTATGTCGTGGTCATCTATGCTTATTTGAGGCTGATGGTCGTCACTAACAACCATAATGGAGCATTTGTGCCAAAATAGGGACGGGCGCCAGGTGCAACACCACTAGGAAAGGGCCTCAAAATCTTTGTTAAAGATTTCGAGCATGATGTTGCGATCTGCGGGCCCGTATCGATAGGCAACTTTTAAATCGTCAGTATTCATAAAAAGGCCTACCGTTCTGAAATAAACCTGGTACATCATTTACAAAAAGGCAAAATAAGAGCAGGCCAAGCACACTACCCTGAACACACGTGCGGGGTTGGATATAACATTGAAGGCCTTAGCAATTTGTGTGGGAGAGTTCAGGTAAAACGATATTTTATTCGGAACTTTAGCACATACGCCGAGAGAGGAAAGTTTCAAGAGAAGGAGAGCATGTTCAACACCATAAAAGCTATGGTTAAATTGAAGTAGGCTATATACATGCATATATTGAAAATCCTTGTCTCTAGATTCCAGAACATGATCAAAGAAAGAGAGCTGACAGGTGCCACAAGACCTTGTCTTGTAAAACCCATACTGAGCCGTACTCAGTAGGTTATCCTCGGTTAAGTTGTATATCATCGTATCGTTAATCAAGGTCTCCCAAGATCTTAGAAGCTGCGCAAGGTGTGTTTATTGGCCGAAAGTCGTGAAATGACGTAGATTGGCCGTTTTTGAGGATAGACAGTATGCGCGATTCCTTCCACGCATTGTGAAATGTTTCACTTTCGAAGGCGCGATCAAATGTCTTGGACAGTAAGGACGGAAAATTATCATTAGCATCCGCCTTTATAATACCGACCGTGGTGCCACCTGGTCGAGGCCTATGAGATTGATAAAAACTCTGAATGGCTACGGTTACGTCCCATAGGGCAAAATTCATAGTTTCGAGGACGGCTCCGGTGCCAACCCGGATGGTCGGAAGTGGAGCGGTTGAATTTTTAATAAACTTTCTAGAAAAGCCAGTGGTGAAACTATCATTAATTAACCTTGTCGTCAGCTAGAGGATTTCTAAGAGCCCCTCGAGGTATGGGTGGCCGCTGTTTTCTATGGGCTCTTACTGTGCAGGTGAAAAAAATCGCATCATTTAACGAACGCTTTTGTTTACAAATTTGACCTCGTCAGCCAGCCCTCTTTTTCTGACAGCCTCATTGCCCACTCTAAACTAGGTTGGGTCCAGTGCATAATGGAAAGATCATTTTGCCGATGGAATCAACGAGAGATTTGACGTAACCTAGCGAAAAGGTAATGGAGGTAAACCTCATCTGTGACATTTATTATTTTTTTCGGGAAAAACGGAATAAAGTGGATCCGAAACTTTTCACGATTTATCAGTACCTGTATTCACATCGTAAAATAGACAGAAATCAGGTAATTTGCGGGAATTAATATGTATCAATAATTCTGGCAAATACGATGATCAAAAATCAAAGAAAAAAGTAAATTTTTTTTTCGAAAACCTTTCATCAGTTTCAAGTTCTAGTGAAGAAACTACTATGTTGTGGGCTGAACTCCCAAGTTGGATTAAAGATGACACTGTCAAATGCAGGCAACATCTGCAGAAGATTAGATCAGGTATTCTCAATTCTCGGGCGGGGAACTCGACAACCTGATTCCACATGCCGACAACTATGGCCTCAAGTAAGTCATCCAACTCTATAGGACCGGAATATGGACACCATCGAACTTCAAGAAAATTGAAGTCACCTGCTGCCAAGCAATAATTAAAATTTAAATCAGTCAGAACGTTAATTGCTTGTGAAATACGGAGAAAGTAATACTCACTGGTGTTGTGCGGACGATACACACAACCAACGAGTAAAAACTCCTTATTTTTAAAATAATTTGAAACCACCAGATCTCTTCAGTTGCGATAATTTGCGAATGATCTCAGGGAAGAAATGCAAGTGCTTACTTACCATACATACAGCTTCCTGTACTAGGGTTCTCGCAACCAGCATTTCGGATTTAATTATCATCTGGAAGAGAAAGTAAAAAATCTGACTACGAAAGGTGTTGCCCGTGTTTCAGTTACCATAAAAATAACTGGACAGTAGACGAAGACCGGAGTCAAAAGCAGAGCATGTTATTGAGCAAGGATCTGCCATTTAAACGAGCAGTTTAAATGGACAAACTAGTAGTCTTTGAAGGGAGAGTACCTAAGTCGTCTAGTACTTAATGAGCCATGGAACATAGGGAACATGCGCTTCTGTCTTGTTCTGGAATAAAGGTTGTTGCATATCAAACGCCCGATGTGTTTAAAGAGGACTGGGGTATGGAGGAGTAAATGACGGAAAAGGAAACTGATTACCGCTGCTAGTTATCGGAGGCCGTTCAGGAAACGCATGGGCAGGATTCTGCAGATTATTCACATTGACGTGATAAAGAGGATTGGGTGAGTCTACTGGTCCAGTGGGACCATTTGTATTAGAACACCACTGGGAAAAACAACCGTGGATGAAATAGACTGCGGGAAGGGGTGCACTACTACGAATTGAACAGGAGTGTCATTCCTAGAGGAGAATGATGACATTTTTGGCTTAGCAGTCTCAATAATGCTTTGGAGGATAGTTGGAAATACAAGATAATTAACTTGGTGGTATTTTTGGGAGGAGCAGGCGATTGTTTAGGGGCTTTTTTCGTAGAGAAGCTAGATTTCTTTGATTTTCAAGTGGTAGAGATTGAAGTGGATTCGCCTTTGAGCTATAAATCTGCTTTGGTTTACTAGGAGCTACTGGTAGACTTGGTATGGGTGAGGGTATAAACAACTTATTGTTTTCTTGGGATTCCCCAAGAGCAATCATAATCGGGTTCCGTACAGATTTGAATAGATAGTGGGACAGCAGAGTCCGCATATGTCATTGAATGTGACTTGTCCAACATGACAAAAATGGCTAGTCATTTCTGTGTTACTTGTCGACATTTTCAAAAATTTTAGTTTGCTTCTCGGATTGTCTACAAGAAAGCTAGCATTCAAGACTATAAGTGGGAGTGGACTCACTCTAAGGGGCTGGAAGGTATGGCGGGGGAAGTTGATATGTTGCTTTGTTTGACCGCATTTATTTGAATTTGTGGGCCTATTGTCCTGCAGTGGACGTGAGTTCCAGCATTTGCTTGGAGCAACTTTTATAGACCATTCATCTACGAGGATGCAAACATTCCTGTCCGTAAATGGAGCTACGTGAACATCCCAGATGATTGAGGAACACCACTACGGGTCACGGATTGGTTTTTAGTGGGTGAGTGACCTCAGTTAGCTTGGATTGCCTTAGGGATCAAACGTCGCCCTCCCCTTGGATTTTTGAAAGTAGAAGAATTGGGGAGGATGGGAAGCAGACTACCGGTTGTGGAGGACAATCAGAACTCGATACCATAGCTTGGTTCAGCCCACTGATCAAGGCATTGCCGGGGTCTGGCCGCCAAGCAGAGCCACAGGTGACAGTTTGGTACCATTTATGGGTTGACATGGGAGCATTCACCACCTGCACAAAACAGATGGTGCGACCTACTCTTACCAGTGCGATGCATCCCGTAACTAGCACCCCTACCACCCCGGTGAAGAAAGAACACTAGTAGCATAGCCAGAGAGTTTTTCAAGCTTTTGCAAGAAACCAGCGCAGCTGGGTAGTATTCCGTCCTCAGATTGGCTGAACCGTTAGTCCCTGATGGAGTTAGTGAGCCACGTGGAGGCCCGCGTGGCACCCAAGCTATTGCATTGACGCTCAACATGGGTAGTCAGTGTTCTCCTCCAGGAGCATTTCTGTTGTGGGCCACCTCATCTCATGGGCGTGTGTTGTCGGCGCATGCGTGTGTAGGCGAAAGATCAAGGCCCTTTTGACGCTTCTGTGACTGAGAAATTTTAGGTGAACATGTGCCATAACGTTTCACGGGAATGTGTTATATCTACGTAGGATCGAATTTAAGAATCTTCAATTGCCCGAAGAACTTCTACCATCATCTCGATTCCAGATAAAGTAATAATCTCCACAGATGAATGAAGGACCTACGCACCTAAAGCAATCTTCTTCGACATGTGCGCTATTGTTGAGCTAGGAAAGTGTTATCAGGGAATAAAACAAAAAAATATATAAAAGCGTGCGGACTTATTTATACATAAATTTCGAATTCCAAAATGGCACTTAAATGAAACGGTGGTCTGGAAAATTCAGTAAGAAAGCATCTGAGAATCGAGTTAGTTGAGTAAATATGATAACCAGACCCGGACGGCCTAAATAACGTTTGGCGAAAACGAGAATAATATCAATGAAAATCTATGAGTCTTGGATAGTTTCAGCTCTCGGTGTTGTTCCCATTTGTATTAGACGCATTAACACACGAATTACTCATTTAGCAAACACTTCTATATTATTCATAAGCTTGTAAAGGTGAAATCACACCGGTCAGACCTGAGCTAAGAGTATTGTTAGTTTGAGTTTTTCTGTTGATCCTGATTGACCAAAAGTTCAAAAATGATAAAACAGTAGACAGATAACTTGGCAGGGAAATCCGTGGCCAAAAATTAACGAGAAATCGACTTGTGTTTTTTGGTATGGGACATGTGCGCACGCTCTTTAATACCAATCCATAGCTGTGTAAATCCATAGTGCTGAAGGCACCTACCTATTATACATAACTGAAGATATTAAAGAGAGCATTATCACTTCTTCTCCAAAATTCTTTGTACAGTAGCATAAAGATGAAAGCAACATCAATTATTGCAAAAATGGTGGTACCAAATCCAATTGTACACTAAACCACCGAAACAGACTTAATTTTAATGTATCCTATGGGCTTGAGAACGGTGCTTATGGAAGCGTCAGTTCAATGGCGGTATTATTGTGGGTGAAGACAGGAAATGAGGGAAACTAAACCCATTACGGATCTACAGGAGTTGCTCCTTAAATGCTTTGAAATCACCAATGCTTCTTGAAGACTCAATTACAGGGACCTCCCATTATTTTGCACAGTTGTGATCATGTCTGATCTAGCCGGCCTCCACGGTCTCAGAGATATCACCTCTCCAGACGTGCTGATCAACAGTAGCAGAGCTGGACAACTTAATCCATTCTCATTTTTAGTGAAGGAAACCGAATAACCCATGCCAAAAAACCATTTCCCGATCTTGACAAACAAATGTGAGCTAACTTTTGAATGAGCCGCCCCTCAGACGCCTGCAAGCTCATACCGGCACCGGATCACGGACATTAACCCTGAGCTGGTGAGGCAGAAGATGAAAAACATGCCAAAACTACCTTAATTGTCTTTGTGGGATGGTCTTGAATATCCTCGCGATGCTCTATTAGTGAGTGCAGACTGTACAGAGTTTGCCGACATGATGGCCGTCATTGAATACTGAGGTATCCAGTAGAACGCAGAAGGTTATGGAGGAACGAAAATTAGGAAGATAGCGGAAAAACACTACCATCAACCAAGAGCTTCCATTCTATTCAAACAAAATGCTCCGATTGGTCCCAAACTGGTGTCGGGACTAACCACCAGGCAGCCAATCTCACCAATCACAATCTTCTGCATTGCACTTCACTTAAAATTATTCAGTGCCCCAGCCTTTAGACATAGGGCCTTCGAGGAGGATATATATTACCCTTACATATACTGAAATAAAGCACGCACAACAACTTAAGCCAGTTGAACTTGCAGCAGGCTTTCAGCAAATAATTTCACCCATCTCCAGTCTAAAATCACAGTTCACCGAAACTGATCATCGTGGGTTACGGAAGCCGAAATGCCGAGGTTCAGGTTAGGCAACTGCATGCATATTGCTTAACTGTCTAATACTCTGCTGATACGCCGGCATGTTCATCCCCACTTTGAATGCAAAAGCTGATAGTCAGTTTTTCGAGTTATAGTAGATATCAACGTTTATTCATGCGCTTTCAGAAATTTTAAATTTTGCATTGAAGATCCAAGGTATTAAGTATTTAAACACAGCTATATACTTCGATTCTACACAGCCATTCACCTATCAACTGATAAAAAACACTGTTGAGAAGAAGTAATCTGAGAATGAAATTAACAATGCTTTGCTTATTATCGAAAAGCAAACAAGTATTAGCTCCGATAGGCCACAATACGAGAAGCACAGCATACTTTGTCTGTGGACATCAATTTTCATTTCGGTTCAACTTAGTGGAAGAAAAAAGTGTGCATTGAAGCACTCTGATTGAAACTTTAAATCCGCTGCAGGCATGTGGATAAACTTCAAATTATACCATAAAATGCCCAAATTTGCACAAGAATCTCAAGTGCTGGGTAAAATTCTAATTGATTTGCCTCATTTCCCATCAAGATATTGTCAATGTTCTTTTTAAAAGCTTTTTAAAATTGAAAATTCTAGCCATGTGGGCAAATGACAGCACGCTCTATTCGTAGATGTTGCGTCGTTAAAACGGGTGGAAAGCCTCAAAAAACCAATATGACAGACTTACTTTCCAAAATTTATTCAAGCTGTCAGATTCGACTGTTGCCTAACAATGCATATTCAAATGCACATTTCATTTCAATGAAAACAGCCCCGTCGTCTGCGGCAAAAAGGGTATTTCAAAGGCTTACAACACTTTCCCCGCAACAGGCCTAACTAAACTGAAACACAATACATAAAAAGGTATATCTGGTGGTAGTTTATTCACGCGGTATGTAAAATGATTTCATATTTCACCGTACAAAACATGTGTGAACGGAGGCGGCACCTATTACTGTTAAACATACTTATTATGGATTGGATGACATCATCATCAAAGAGCTTTAAGGCCTTGCCTGTCTCCGAAGCACGCAGAACGACCAGATTTATCCACTGAAAATGAAGTATGAATAGGAAGAACAATCAAATGCCATCTCTGAAACATCAGTGGAAACTCTGCCTTCCAGAGGATGTCCTCAGCAAGCAGGTAAGACTGTTATCTTATGAGTATTCATTGTTCTAGACGCATCTGTCTCAAAATCCCAAACGGAATTTCAGGCAGACATGTATCGACGTTTCAACATAATTGAAAAACGGCTGCTGCAAGTGCAGGCCACCCAACGTCGTATTCTAGCAAAACTGCGAACGTCGGAGGTTACTCTACCGACAGCTAGTACAGCTCCCATTCAAATGGGTATATCAATCCCCCTAAATCCAGTCGAACAGCCGATAGCCTGCCGTGCTGCTTTCAGAGATTTACATGAACGGCTGCTGAATCCACATTTCAGCAGGGAACTGGTAAGTACCCATCAATTATTTACATTTTCAATTAGGAGTCATATTTATCCTGCCTCGGGGGCCGAAATACGGACGACTTCGTTAACCGCATATTTTATGCAATTTTCGATGATGCTATAGCCCTGGAACTGAATTTCCAAGGACGCAAAGGCAAAGATGCTTTATCAGGGTCCAAATTCTATGAACTTATTACAGGTGGGTATTAACATCTATTGTTAATTTCAAACAATTTAGAAACCCGTAACCTCTTATCGACTGCACAATACGGCTTTTGTAGGGGAAGATCGTGTGTTACGAACTTACTTTTATACGATGCAAAGCTGGACAAAAGCACTCGATGCAAAAAGACACTGTGCACGTGGCCTACATTGATTTCCAGAAGGCCTTCGATAGTGTTCCACACCAGCGTCTCCTTCACAAGTTGAGAATGTTCGGTATTGGCGGCAAACTTCTTACGTGGATCAAGAATTTTCTCGTCGGTCGTTCCCAAGTGGTCTGTGTAGGCGGATCGCGATCAAAGCGCACAGTCATCGAGAGTGGAGTCCCACGAGGTTCAGTGCTCGGACCGATCCTATTTCTCTTGTTCATTAATGATTGTGTACAGGAATTGGACTGTAACTTTGCTATGTTTGCGGACGATATAAAAATCTAAAAAGTTATCCACAATGCTGCTGATGCAGACAATTTCCAAGAAAATCTTCGTCGATTGGACGAGTTGTCCCACAAATGGCTCTTGTCCTTCAACTCAAACAAATGCACCCTGCTACGCCTGGGAAATCGAAATCAGGTCACTGATATGCGACCCTACTATTTGAACGGTTTGCCACTCCGAGAAGCACACACACACAGAAGGATCTTGGAGTTTGATGAAAGACAACCTAAAGCCTTCTACGCAATGTTCCAAGGCAGCTAAATCCGCCAATTCAATACTGTACGCTATCAAGCGGGCATTTAAAGTTTTCGATGAAGACTGCTTTTCTAAAAGTCTTTGGTACGTTTGTAAGGCCACATCTTGAATATGCGATCCAAGCCTGGCGACCGTGGACGCAACAGGACTACAACATGCTCAAAGGGTGCAGCGGCGAGCCACAAAATTAGTAAGAGGTCAATCTGAACTGCCATATGAGATTCGTCTAAATAACCTAAAAGCTCTATCCTCTGAGTTATAGGCAGTTGCGCGGAGACTTGATACAAACCTTCCGTATCGTGCGTGGCATGGATTGCGCCCTCCTATGTGATGACTTTTTTTCCAACTTGCCACTTACGAAAATCTCCGAGGTCATCCATTCAAACTAAGTGTGCCCCCAAGTAAGATTGATGTGAGGAAGTATTTTTTTCACCAACCGTGTCGTGGAACCGTGGAATAACCTACCTGAGGCGATTGTTATGTCCCAGTCTGTGTATAGATTCAAACATCGGCTTGACATACATATGTTACAGTACCACGAAGACTATGTGACTACTTAACCTTAAACAATATCAGTGTACCACGTAAACCTGCCTGCATTCACTTGACTGTTACTTCTTTAATTTGCTTCTTATTCTTGCTACTTTTATGCAACAAATAGGGATTTCAAAGGCGTAAGCCTATTTTCCTCAAATACACTGAACTGAACTGAACAATAATTCTTAACACGAAACAATAATTAAATACTGTAAAATTATTGATCTTCATATTTTTCTATTATTATGCCTTTGAAGACAGGCTTTTTACTTAAAACAAACTCATCGTTTCGTACACTGTTAACCAAGCCTTAAACAAAAAGAAGCTAAAGTGGCAATAGAGAGAAGGAGTTCGTTTAAAGTTTTTTTCTGTGTTCTTAGGAGCTTGATGGCACCCACGAGGTGCTATATCATTAAACCTATTATTAACGTAACCCAAACCAGTGAACATAGACCTTAACGCTTTTACATGTTCTAAAGTGAATGAAAAAACCCAAAAGCGACCACAAAAATACAAATATTATTCACTTTACTTATTCACAGTGTTCGCGATGGCATTGCCCATTACCCACACCAAAGAGAGTGAGTGTGAAATAAACGAGAGATGTTAACTTATTTCGCATTCCAGCTTTAGTTAAACTCGTAAGAGATTTTGACTAATGATGAAGACTAAAGTATGAAGAACGACTTATAATAATTCTGTTATTATTACGGCTCAAACGACCTATAATAAACATCGATACATTATACCGTGCAATTTTGACAACGAAGAGGAACTTTTACTAAGCTGGAACAACCACGAATAACACAAATAAAAATGCGCGAATTAAACTCGGAACTGGAATTTGACCAGCTTCTTGATCAGTGCTTCACGGCATCTTCCTTCTTAGTTGTTGATTTTTTTGCGCATTGGTGTCCACCTTGTCGAAGGATTGCACCACTTTTTGAGGAGCTTGCGGACATGTTTTCTCCGCAAGACGTTGTATTCGTAAAAGTAGACTGCGATAAATGCCGCAACTTAGCTACAAGAGAGCAGATAACAGCACTTCCAACTTTCAAGCTTTACCACAAAAAAATCTGCTTGAACAGCGTTTCTGGTTGGCATTAAAATTCCTTGTATAACCGCACATCTAGGTGGACCAATATCAAGGGTCGCAAAAATGATCGAAGATTACTGGCTGTACGAATCAACCAAAGAGATATTTTCCTGTGAGCGCATTCCAAGCTTCTTTTATGCGCTGGCGAACTTAATCGGTATCGCCAAGTCTGCGAAGCTTGCTGCGTTGAAGCATGAAAAATATGAGCTTCAACTGACGGATGAAGTCTTCGAAAATTATTTCCTTATCTTGCCAGGCTTCATGCAATTTTTGTTCGACTTTGGATTTATGGTATACCTTCTAAATTTTAAAATTTTCTGGCACGCAAATATTCGACATTTTAAGGTCTTTTTGTTGATATAGATCATTAGCAAACGTACGTCCTTCGTGATAGGTTTAACTTTAACATAAACAATAGAAGAGTGGGTCGTCACTCTAGTTATGTAACCCATGACTTCCAAATTTGTATTACGTGGCCAAGCTGTTGCGCTTGTTGTCCCTTGGGACGAGTGGAAGCTATTCCATGTTCTGCTTCAGCTGAAATTTAGGGTCGGTCATCCTGCAAAGTTTGAACTGCTAACCAAGGACGTCCTCATTGAAATCCAGTTAGCAGCTGTCGGAAGTCCTAATACGAAGGCATACGCCGGGTTACGTGCAGAATCAGATCATTTAACTAAACCAACTTTGAAGAAACAGCCTTGTCTTGATTGGCTGTCTGGGTTGCTGTTTTTGTTTTATTTGTGAATAAGTTGGTTAATTTTTCCAAAAACTCTGTTTTTTCCGCGAGGATATTCTTGCATCGCTTGAAATTTCCGGTAGTTATTATGTATCGGGCATCAAAAGCTCATCATTCAGCCCAGGTTGGTTCAGCGTCCAATTCTCTCAGAGACAAAAATTTTGAGCCAATTTGGACTCTAACATATAGTTTTCACAAGTGAAAGCTGAGACTGGTTTACCGGTGTCGCTGATGAAAAAACCGAATTTTAGGCGCCGGCAGTAAGGAAGTGCAGCAAAAGTAGCCACCAATAATTTATTTATCGTAAAATTCAGCAGGGTGTTCTGACATGGGAATTCCATCTCCTGCATTTTCGGAAAATATGGCATAAACTTATAGACTGATTTATCAGAGAAAATACGAAATAATCCAGACAACGTGCCGGCTTTACAGTCTAACACACTAACCGCATCATACTTCATGGTTAATTTGGGTGGTTGACTTTCTAGCTTACCTGATTGCGTGTTTAAAACACTGCTCTTGCAGTAAGGACGGCCTTCATCTAAAGCCGGTTCTTCTGGTTGGCTGACAAAAGAAGGTATATGCGGCCACATGAAATCAACAATTGCTCATCGCACTGACTTTATTTATCAATATGACCGTATATTGCTAGCGCATTTAAGAGACACCCACTTTACGGTATAAACTAGAAGGATTTAGCCAAAACACAGCTCCTCATTGCCGAAAAATAGGGAAAAATTGTCGTACAATTGGAAGGAAGGATGCAGCAAACTTCATCCTCAACCAGCTTTCCAGTTTTAGAAGCCTGAATTGCAGGCACTTATCCTCTATTATTCATTCACTCTTAGGAGGAGGGCACTTCGCTGGTTCTGACTGACAAACCTGACATGGTAAAAATAAATCGGCTGATATCCCAGATCTCAGGTCCAACTCCCAAAAAGGTAAGATTACTTGATATGCATGAACAACTTTGCGAACGATATGTTTTAAAAAGCACGGTTACAAACCAAAAAGGTGTTGGTGAAATTTTGCGTACTATAAGTTTTCAGGTGGGCTTTTGAGTAAAAAAGGATACATATTTACCTGCACGGGTACTCTTTTTCGCGTCAGGTGTCCAACCACCATGGGAAGCAAGGCAAATCTAACAGCCAGTTAAAAACTTGCTGACTCGCATTCATTTGCCTTACTGAGACCTCACCCTCTTTGCTCGTATCGAACAACGCTACATCTACTGGTCAATTTTCTAGATTTTTTCCTACACCCTTCATCACATGTTCTAGCTTTGCTTGAACAAGCTGTGAAGTTTATGCGATATGGCTATTACACAATCGATCATCAGTTCAAGGCGGACAAGAATAAACTCCAGAAATACTTATAGGCCATCTCACCGTGCCTCCATCTCGGGCTGAGGCAGAAATAATGCGCAGAAATACACAACCCATAAAACAGAATTATACTCGATTTGGTCTGCATGTAACAGAAAACAGTGCCCATAAAGCTACATGACAGCTTAAAACGCGAATGTGCGAACTTGTACGAGTAAGGAAAGGAAAAGACGTCAACTGTCGGATTAAAATTAATTAATAACGCTGGATTTTGTCACAATCTTTCCAGAAATTTACCGCTAAAGTGAACTTGCAATACTGGCAACGTTCTCCCGTGAGAACTGCATAACCCAATGCTATACTTTTTATAGTCTACATCCAATTCTATATGCTATCGATACCCGGTAAGACCTCCATAATGGTAATGTCTCTGACCTGTGAAAGCTCAGATTCTAAAGGAAACAATGCACGAGGACATAGAATTCCGACCATCTCAGAAATCTTGCCGCCCGTCTCGATAACGTCGCAAATTGTACGTCCGCGCGTGCCGATCGGTGGCAGCGGATCTGGCAGCTCGATCCATTATCCACCAAAGCGATGGAATCCAAATTCCGAAGGTCCAAAAACTGCTTCCATTTCTTGACAAAGTGTGTAGAGCAATGTCTCCATTTGACCCCATCTTGGACATCTTCAGATGAGCAGCGGCGCCGAATTTCGGACCGCAACACAAAGCTCGTACGGCAGACGACTAAGTGTGTGCCCAAACCACTTCAGTTGTATTTGTTGGATGACTTGATATATCCTCGCGATATTTTTCGCAGCGCGTGTGGACTGCCTCATTTGAGCCGAAGTCGGTGTACTTCACTCGAAGGATGGTTCTCAGACAGCGGTGATCAAACGCCTCCAGTCTCCACTAATCTCCTACCCGCAAAAATCGGCTTTCACAACCGTAGAGGAGGACTAGCCAGACGAATGCATGGTACACGCGGATCTTCGTGGCGTTGGTTATGTCGCATTCGATCGAGGAAACCCTCCGAGCGGTATTGATTTGGGAGGCAATGTCGTCAAATAGGCAGCGGTCTCGCCCCGAGATATTTGATCGGCTTCTTCAATTTCGAGAGGCGCCACCTGCTGGTCAGGAATGCAGCCTGAAAACGTTTTGACCTTTCCAGCGTTTATGGGTAGCCCGACCGAATTGGTGACTTCATTCGATCATGACAGCACTGAATGTAAATCACTAAAGCTTGAGGCTAAAAGGCGATGTCCTAAGTCTTGTCAAGATCAGCCAACCGGCGTCTGGGTGCAAACTCAACACCGTCAAGACAATATTTTGTCTTTCCGAGAACGCAACAAAGGGCGTAGTGGACGACAGGGTGCCATCTTATTAAACACGAAATGTGATATAGAATGGTTAGGAGAAATTGTTTTGAGCCAGAACTCCTGCATGGGTGAAGCGATAGAAGGTCTTGATCACGGCGATGATTTTGGCTGTAACACTATCTAGTGCCATTATCCATCACAGAGACTCACGTTGGACGATATCGGTCACATGTAGCCATGGTGAAAGTCCAGAATGTGTCGCAATGTGAATAAATGATCTGCGCATTAACGTCTAGTCCGGAATATGAATTGGTTGGACCTCGTCCTAGAGTCTCGCATAGCTCGGACAACAGCCAATACCTTCTCAACAAAGTCAAGGCCGCTGCTGCGGTATATCTCAAGCTCAAAAATGCCTGAACGGTCTCATCTTCCCACGCTTGCTCAATCACCTTATGGATCGAAGGTGCCATTGCCGACATAAGACTTGCAGATTTCAGCGGGAATACCATCCTTTCCGGGCGCCATGTCGTTTTTGTTGTTGTTGTTGTGCAGCTTCTGCATTACACTGCCATCTTATCCCCCAGAAGGAGGGTCGCATGGCTCTGTATAGGATTGGGGTAAAGGGGGAGATAAAACTCCTCTGCGGAGGAGAACGAGGGTGTGATTTGTTGCTCATAAAAGTTGCCGAGGTGCTTTTCTTCTTCTTCTTCTTCTTCTTTTTCTTTATTTCTTCTTCTTTTTTCTTCTTCTTCTTCTTCTTCTTCTTCTTCTTCTTCTTTCTTCTTCTTCTTCTTCTTCTTTTCTTTCTTTTTTTCTTTTTTTTTTCTTCTTCTTCTTCTTCTTTCTTTCTTCTCTACACCCATCCGTTGTTTTCTAGGTCCCCCAACTTAAAACATAGTCAGTGCTTTAAACCGAAACAATATTTAATTGGGTTTTTCGCTCACTTGGAAATTTTTTTTCCAGGTACAGCAGGATCACCCTTTGTTGAGGCGGCTTGCCGGATACAAAAAGCTGATATGCCACCATTGCGATCCTCTCTCCCAGGTAAGTAAATTACTCTGTAAAGTCAGTGATTCTTCGTTTTTTTTACCATAAGACCAAGGTCTATTCAGTTTATTTGGTAAGGATAATAGGCAATGCCTTTGAAAACTCTATTGTGTACATGTCAGTGCGTTGGATACGTTGGGATGTGCATATCAAAATTATCCATATAAACAGATTACTCTCAAGATGTGAGTAGTATAGTATTTTTATAGTTCACGGGGCAGTTAGCTGAGGTTCAAACTGTCGAGGGACAGCAGGGAACGCATAAAGTCATCCATGCCTTTCTCGAACAGCTGTGGGGCTATCGCTTCCACGACTGATTGGGGAGATCATTACAGCGGAGGTTCAGCTTGGACATTTTCGTGGGCAGCTTCATTGAGTGCCCATTAAAATTGGGAGAAAGGTACCACTGAAACATCTCCTCAAAGCTCAATCCATCCTCAAAGTCATGCATTATCTTGTAAACCAGGATAAAATCACCTCTTTGCTGTCTGTAAAACAGAAGAAAAAGATTAACGCAGCAAGTCTTTCTATGCACCATCGATCTTTGAAAAGATTTAGTACCTTTGTTGCATGAAGTTGTACTTTTTCGAGGCATGTTTTTTCCTTTGCCAGCCATGACCGCCACGCTTTTATGCCATGTTCTAAACGAAGCCGAAAAAGGTGCCGTAAACTCTCCCGAAAGGTCTTTGTGAAAGGTTACAAATGTCCTTTTGATTGCATGTAATACTCCCATGGCATTTTTTACGGCCTTCGTTCACTGCAGTGCTGGTTTCATGTTGCTTTGTATCCAAACCCCGAGATCCTTCTGCGAAAATTCTGCGGGAAGAGTAACGCTTTTTAGGTGATATGCCCTGACGCTCTCATTTGGACGCAGATGAAGGATGACACACTTCTGAACGTTGAACTCGAGGAGCCATTTCTCTGACCACGTTTGCAGTCGGTGCAAATTATTTTGAAGGGCTTTTCTGATCGTTCGATCCCTTAATGACTTGCCAGAGCTTAAAGTCGTCGGCAAGTATTATTTTACCGCAGTCGAGTTCCTGTAGGCTGTCATTAACGTATAGGATAAACAGTAAGGTTCCGAGAACCGAGCCTTGAGGCACACAGATAGTCACGTTCGCTCAGCCTGACATGTCATCTCCGATACAGACGCGCTGTTTTCGACCAACCACAAACTCCTTTATCCAGTTTAAAAGATCACCCCTGATGCCGAGTTTGCTGAGCTTATGCAGAAGGCGGTGGTGTATGCCAGTGTCGAATGCTTTGCGGAAATCGATGTACACGACATCGACCTCGAAGCCCTCTTCTAAAGCCCTGGTCCAGACCTCCAGACAAATTAGCAACTTTGAGAGACAGGAGCGGCCTCTCCGAAACCTATGCTGAAAATTCTGTAGAATGTTATTTTCGTCACAAAAGTGTTGTCTAGCACCCTTTACGAGGACTTCCATCATTTTTGCATGACAGACAAGTCAAACTGATAAACCGGCAGCTGTTTGCCGTCACCCTGCTACCTCCCTTAAATAAATGAACGAGTTTGGCTAGCTACCGCTGTGATGGCAGTCTCCCGGTTCTCATTGACAGCACAGAGAACATTGAAAGAGGTTTGCGAGCTCCATCGACAGTTTCTTAAGTACCAGCCCGGGAATCCCATCGAGTCCAGAAGACTTGTCTTGCTTAATTTGACTGATAACGCGTTTAACTTCCTCGATGGAAAACTCAACGGTTGCAATGAAGGCAATATCTTGGCCCATTTCAAACCCCTTGATTGTCTTCTGGGGATTCCACCGTAAAAACCGATTGAAAAAATTGAGATAGTAATTTTGCTATCTGTGGCCCTTCAACTAATAAGTTTCCAAGGCTGTCTTTTAGACACGCAATATCATCCCCGTGTTTTCTTCTTCTGCGTCTTGGGGCATATGATGAATTCTGCTGTCAGACGGTACTCAAACGAAGTTCTATCAACCGTATTTTTTTTGCGGCATTTATTTCGTCGGCGGCCGAGCACCTGGTTTTACTATTTTCATAGGGCAATTGGATTCGACTAGTTGTTATATAATCCCCCGAAAATACTACCAGAAGTCTTCTAGATCAGGGTTCTTCTGAGACAACACGTCTCCCTGCGTGAAAATCACCGTTCCAAACATTTTTGCGCCTTTTAATTTGTGCTTGTGGGTTCAAAAGGAGAGTACAAGCAGGTAAAAGCTTCCCTTACGACTCCTTCTTTACGGAAGACGATATCTAGGCAGTTCGATCTTGTTCCAAATTTTATGTGTTGAGAAAGGTATTCGTTTTAAGTAAATTGCAGTAGCTTGTGGTCGAATGATGTTAATGGAGCGTTTGCTACCGGGGTCTTCCAGTCTATTCCGGGAGCGTTAAAGTCACCCAGTAGTAGTAAGTTCCCCCTCTTAAAAAATAACGTCAGTGCGCTAAGAATTTATGTCAGCGCTTTCATCCGAGCGGACAAGTCGATAGACAACGCACAGGTTAAGTGTCGGTAATTGCATGAAATTAGTTCATAATTTCCTGGTAATAAATCGATATTTCTTACTGGCAGCATGAAATTTCATTTGATACATAAATCGCTACGCTTCCTCCTCTACGTTGAAATCTATCACAATGGAACACTTTAAAGCCCTCAATATTGACTTTGCTGCTACTTATTTCCTCAGTCAGCCAGTTAATACAATTACAGTAGGTGTCCTAACTCATGAAATCTGATGGATTTCATGAGTTACGGCCCGTTTCGCGAAATCAGCGCACACTGCGTCTGCCAAAATTTTACATCAATAAAGAACCGATCATTATAGCTTTTTGTGGTTTACAAATTAACATGACATTGTATAGAAATGCTAATATTTTTAGAATAGGTACGGATTACGAAAATGTGAAAAATTGACCTAGTTGAGTAAACTGAAGTTGTAAATGCATAGGAAGCCTGTTCATGCAAATAAACGAGTAAATAAAGCAGAAAAAGCCAAATAGTCTTTTTCAGAGTTTTGCACATACATATTCCTCTACATTAAGCGCAACGTTAAGTATGGCCGTCATCAAGCAGCCTAACATGAAAGTCTATATTCCTACAATAAAATAATATATATATATATATATATTGAAAAGCTGAGGTAGAGTGCATTCCGAGATGATATATATATATATAAATGGTTTGTTTATATATATGCAGAACGCCAAAACACGTGTGTCTGGGCTTTTCCTTAGTACCTTTTGCTGTCAGTATGCCAATAATTTCACAACTGCCGCATTTGATGAGTCAGACGAAAACATGCCATGTCTTGCTCAACATTTTGACTATTTTTTGCTACCTCGGAACTGACTCCTGTCCCCAACTGACTTATTAGTCAAGATAAAAAAATTAGTGAAAAACATATGTCTGACAATAATCGTGGCGAAGGCGTGTCGTATTTCGCAAGTCCTCGTTAAACAATTCGGCTGAAACAAAAAAACTGACCAGTAACAACGTTGCAATGTTTAAGGAGATGCAATTTCACCGAATTCAGTTATTTCTTTCTTTTTTTAACGCAAGCGCTCTCGTTTTTTTGAGAGCACAGTGTTTGGTTTTTGTAACTTATCTCGCTTGATTTGCGCAGCCAGAAAACAACTGACTTTCAGGGTGTAAATTGTTCTCCTTTTTAATTAACGCCTCCTTACAAAGGCGTCCGCTCGAGCTTGCAGACCTTTTCACTGCGGGAGAAAATTGATTTCCACCCAAAATTCCTAGTTTTTCTCCACTTTAACCTTCGCTTTTGATAAAGCGCCCTAGTCACCGCTAGTTGCTAGCAAAGATAAGTCACCACTTTTCGGGCAATCCCTGTCGTCAATATGACTATCAGCATTCATATTTTTTGCAGTTCCACACCCACTGTAGACCGTTATTATTAGCTCCGTCTAGCTACAAGTCTGACGGTGACACATGACCCTTCGAAATCAATTTATCGGCATTAGCCGAGACTAGGAACACCTATACTCTGTTCATTTATCATATCGACTCCATCGCGATTTCTCTACTCCTCGCATAGAAAGCCGCGCGCGAAATTGTACCCGAGGAAAGGCTTCTTACCGAGGCTGCGACAAACGCTGGTTGCTCACTCGAAGCTCTCACGCCGGTCGACTACCTGACCCAACTGCTTCGCTGGTTCAAGGAAGACTTCTTCTCCTGGGTGAACGAACTGGAGTGTCTGACTTGCTCGGTATGTGCTTTCCTCCACCCTTCTCCTCACCCTCTCCTCCCCTGCCTATCTCGGTTAGCCGGTGCGACAAATTTTGAATGCCGCCTACTGCTCTCCCTCCCTCCCTCCGTCTCTCTCTCTCTCTCTCTCACACACACGACAGTTCGACCGTCGTAGTCCGACGATGTCCACCGTATGCTCCATGGAAGGGTGAAGCAGGGACGGTGACTTGCGTGTGAATTAGTTTAAAGTGATAGTAGACTTGTGCTGCATCTACCGCACTCTCTCCTCCTCCCCCACCTGAGCCCGGTGTCAAGACAGATTCAAGAAGACCGGAGGCGGGAGAGGACGCAGGTGGCTGGCGCGGCTGGGTCCCTTAAGTCCTAGCCGCCCCTAGGTGTGCCACCACACCTCCATGTTCGGCATTTGTTATGGGAGCGCAACCCGAATAACGCCTGCCGTGCCCTAATGTGGCCCCCGTGTTGGTCCAACGCATCTACCACGTGGCCCGTTTAGGGCACACACAACGACAGTTCGACCGTCGTAATCCGACGATGTCCACCGTATGCTCATGGGAAAGTTGAGCAGGGACAGTGACTTGCGCGTGATTTAGTTTAAAGTGATAGTAGACTTGCGCTGCATCTACCGCACTCTCCTGCTCCCCACCTGAGCCCGGTGTCAAGACAGAGTCAAGAAAACCGGAGGCGGGGAGAGGACGCAGGTGGCTGGCGCGGCTGGGCCCCCTATGTCCTAGCCGCCCCTAGGCGTGCCACCACACCTCCATGTTCGGCATTTGTTATGGGAGCGCAACCCGAATAACGCCTGCCGTGCCCTAATTGGCCCCCGTGTTGGTCCAACGCATCTACCACGTGGCCCGTTTAGGGGGGCACAAGGGGGGGGGGGCACAACACACACACACACCCACACATTGCTCTCCAATGGAGAAGAAAAAAGGGAGACAAGGCTGGTTTAACTGAGATCAGGCGCCTCTCGCATGTACACACCAACTGGACTTCACTCACACAGGAAAGCGGGCAGTTGTCAGAATGTCTTATCAGGAAGTAGGCATTACAGCTGGACTTCCAGTCGCGCAAACTTGCGGGGGCACCAGGAGAGGTCAGAGAGCGCGATGCTTACTTTGGAGGAAGGAAAATTCTCACAGACCACCTTTTACCATCGTAGTTCAGTTGCGGCCCTGTTGTGGCTTGCAAAAGACAATGGCTGGAGTACTTACAGCCACGGAATCGGTATCTCTCACGCAAGTGGGAATCGTGCTCTTCGGCCTCTTTTTCCACCTGGACTCAGTGACAATCTCACACATGTGAGATCCGACCCGCCCACCTCCATTGCATGTTGATGGGAGGGGGGGGGGGGGGGGCGGGGGAGGTCATACGTGTGGAACGCGCAGGTCAGTCACTTTGCCCTCTGGGCATCATTTGGTAGCCCGGCTCGGACTATCGACTTGTGAATGGGAGAGGGAAGAGAGAGAGAGAGAGAGTTCGCCTCTTACCGCATACTCCTCACTCTAACCAATCTGAAACAAGTAAAGCAGATATTGGTTGTTCCCTCGCTGGAATCATGGCTTTTATTTGTCTGAGCTTTCGAACTCCTACTGGAGTCCTTCGTCAGAAATGAAAGTGACCAGAAAAACCAGCAACCGTTATAGGGGCAGGAGCCAGTCGGGCACCAGTGACGCCAGTCTGGAGATTACTGCGTAGGGCTGTGTATGCCGATGCCAGCTCGATAAATCGAGTGAACAACCTTCTTCTTTACTTATCCACTCGACAGTTCGACTGTTGGAGTTCGACTGTCGGAGTTCGACGATGTCCACCATATGCTCCACAGAAGGGTGGTGCAGGAACGATGACCTGCGTGTGGATTAGTTTTAATTGATAGGAGCCTTGGGCTGCAGCTACCGCACTCTCCTCCTCCTCATCCTCCACCTGAGCCCGGTGTCATGACATTGTCAAGAAGACGGGAGGCGGGAGAGGGCGCAGGTGGCTGGCTTCGCCGGAGCCGCCCCTGGGTGTGCCACCACACCTGGCTTGGATCCCACGGAGCGGAAGTGCCATAAAGGCCACATTAAGATGTAGCCATTGCAGCCTGACTCTCAGTCCGCCAGTCAGCCACTTCACACAAAAACCCACGCAAAAACACACACAAAACCACGCGGTCCGAGTTATCCCGTCAGTTGGCAACCTTCTAAGCCACAGCTTTTAGCGCACAGTGATAGTTTCAAGCGCATCAGATTGTTTATAGTGAGGAGCAATGCGCTGAGCCGTTGACCTCACTCTCTCCCACACCCCCACAATCAGACCACCGTCTGAGGCAGTCTGTTGTCTGATGCGAAGTGGGCATATGCTGGTAACCTCGTCTACGTGTACTACGTACACGACCTGGCCCCCCAAACACAAGCACCAGGATTTCACACAACAGGCGGTAGAATGGCTTACATCTCACATGTGTGAGATATACAGAGGTCCCCTTTAAGAAGTGTGCATCGTAGCCTGACTCTCAGCCCACCAGTTAGCCACTCCACACAACACACATTGGACTAACTGCGAGGTCTGAGTGTAATTGTCGGTTGGTGACCTTCCAACCCGCTCTTCGCCCCATGATATTCTCAAGCTCAAACCACACATGCAACAGAGGAGCCACACGGAGAAGGAGCCAAGTATCATACTTGCCTCTCAAACAGTTATGCAGACTGAGAACATGTTTTGCGTGTGATCATGTGAGGTGCAGAGGCTGATAAGTAGAGATGCAATGTTGTGGTATAGCTGGCGGTGTTCTAACGCAGGTTTTCATGGAGACGTATGTGACTTAATAGGCCCATGCGGTGTGTGAATGTGCGTGGGTAGTACGGACTGTTGAGTCGAGTGTGGCGGGTGTATGTTGGTGCTCCTGGCACTAGATCACCGGTCTCTGTGCGATGGATTCGCAAGTGACCGACCAGGCCGATGCATGATGTACATGTGCGGTGACAATTAGGACAAGATATGTCGGGAGATGCTGAGTCTGCGAGGGCTCTGCTGCTGTTACCGGTAATCTAGCTCATGGGAGGAATATGGAAAGTATTAATGGGTGCGCAAGTTGTGTTGGCATCGCGGGGGATTCCGCTTACGTGGATGCGCATGTGCCCACAGGAGGCCCATGCGATGAGTGAATGCGCGTAGGTAGTGAGGACATTGGAGGCGGCGGTCTCTGCTGCGTATTGATGCTCCAGGCACTAGTTCGCCAGTCTCTGTGCGATGGATTCGCAAGTGACCGACCAGACGGATGTGTGAGGTGAATGTGCGATTGCAATGAGGACAGGTTAGTACCGAGTCCTTATCGCTGGTACTGGGGGCGGTCGTAGCGGTGGAGGTAGCAGGTGGGAGGCAGTCGGAGGTGGCCACCTAGGTGGCGGGAGTTTGACAAGTGGTGTTCGTCGCCGTGATCAGCGCAACGGGTGGTGGAGGGATAAAGGTTTCGGTAATTATGGGCGGCGGGGCATCGATGAAGTTATTATCAGTGGTTGGGGTGGTCGAGGTTGTGGGGTCTGAGGCAGGTGTCGCAGAGTTTGATGTTGTGGAACTATTTTTTGCATAGAGTTCGAAGCTATTCGATCAGGCCGATTCGCGCACGGAATGCGCGTTGGCAGTGTGGGCACGTTGGCAGGGCTTGTGCATTGGCGGTGTTGATCCGCGGTGCTTGTGACTTGCGAGCCGCCCTTTTGGCCTTAGCATCGGCGATCCGGTTGGCCTCATAAATTGCTGCACCATTCTTCACGGATCTTCTCCATGTCAATCTATCCTGGGTGAGGTCCTCCCAGGTCGCCGGGTTTATTTGCAGTTGCTTCTAAAGGATTTTCAAAGTGTCCTTGTAGCGTCGTTTTTTCTCCCCCTGTCGGAGCGAGCACCCGTAGCGCCCGTCTCCTGTAGAAAAGTCGCTGGCAGTCGCTCGTCGCCTACCAGGCTAGCTCCATCAATACAGAATTGTCTTTAGCATGGCATGGATGAGGATTCCGGTCCGTTCTCCAGGACTTCCGGCCCGGGATCCCCGTCTTGCCATCTCAGCTTCAGAATTGCGGAGGAAGCTGAGATGAAAGTGATCCAGCCTCCTGGCTTGGTTCGAGTAGACGGTCCAGGTTTCCGCTCCGTAAGAGGCCACGGCCATTACGCCCAGGCATCTTTCGAAGAAGCCGGAGGTAGCCATCGGCGATTCCAACGAGGCCCGCACGGGCCGGAAGGCCTGACTAGTCTTTGGGAGGATCCAAGTTAAAAGCCGCCACTACCTGCCTGGCAGACGCTTTCAATGATGCTGAAGGCTTTACGGTTTGACGGAGCGCCGCAGACACGGATCAGATCATTGTATTCTTTTCTGCTGAGCGGTGGTTGGCATTTCCAACCTTTTGGATAATTGTCGATCCAAAATGGCGCCACCGAGCAGAGTCCATGTCGTACGTCCTCCTCCGTAACAGCGTTAAGGCACAGTCGTCCGCGCAGAAGAAAGCGCAAGTCATGGACTGTAACTGTTGACACGCACGTTGTGACTCATGCGTACGCCGACTGTTGAGAAGGGCGATGCGGACCCCAGGCTTGCTCCACGCAGCCATCCCGCTTTAGCAAAAGAACATGAGACTGAAGAGTGTAAAATGCGCTGCGCCCCGCTTCAATTGCTGGTCAACGCGAGTACCGATAACGTCCCGTTGTCAGCATTGCGCGCTGTCATCCCGTCATGAAATTGACGCACACTGTAGTGTGAACCGCTCAGGACAGTCGAATTTCTGCATAACTTTCCCAGTCCATCGCAATTCACCGTGTCAAAGGCTGGATCCATCGAAGGTAGTACCGCATTTCCTGCATCTTCTGGCACTTCTGTTGTAGCTTGTGGGTAGTGACGTTCCATGTCAGTTGTTCAGGTGTCATCGGAAGACAAACAGTTTCGGGAGCAGTCCTCCCAGGTGACCGTCTTGGGGACAATTGAGAATATATGGGTGAGGATCTTCTGTAGCATATACCTGGAAGTTTCATCGGTTCTGTAGAGGCGTCTCCTTCCGCTTACAGGTAGAAGAAGCTGGGAGCCGTTATCGTTCCAGCCACCACATCAGACCCAGCACTCCCCGCCGGAGCGTGGTCCGGTCTCAAACTCCGGGTGCCGGAAAATCACCGGGGACAATTAAATCATCCCGCAGCGCTGCCAAGAGGAAGAGCAAGTCCACGAATTTGTCCTATGCCGCATAATAACTCGTCTTTGGAGGTGTAAGCTCCTGATGATGGTGGCGAAACTGGTCTCCCCGAAGCGCAGGCGAGGCTCATCAGGGCGATCATTGGTACCCTGCGGCAGACGGGGCAGACGTCCCACGATCTCGTTCCAGATGTTAAAGGCAACACCAGCGTCGCGTCACTTGCCTTTGACCGGGCTGCTACAGGAGAAGTGCAGCTGGCACCCACTTCCTCCAGCTGACCCTGCTCAGAGAATCGGTCTCACGATGAGAGCACTGTCCACCTTGTAGTGCCAGTTCTCGAACGAATTAGCGCCGTCCTCCGTTCCCGGTTTGCTCCTCGGATTGTCTTAAAGGGTACGACATTCTGGTGGCTCCTAGGTGGACTGGACACGAGCAGCCCATGACGGGTATTCCGCGAGGATGAGGAGTTGAGGTATTGTTATTTGTTGGAATTTTACGGCTGCGTATTTTGTGATCTGCGAGCCTCGGTCGGTTCAGAAGAAGTGCAACACAGCATGTGTTTAGGCACATTTTCCTAGCCCCTTCCTCCGCGAGGAGGCAGCAAAGTGTCCCAAAGGGCTGCTTGGACATCCCAGATGGCTGCCGAACTCCAGTATGGGTCATGGTTTTGCTTTTATTGGGAAAGCAACCAGAGTTAGTCTAGGGCTGCCTATCTGGGCTGCTGTCTGCCCCACCGTAGGACTTTTTGAGAGAGGGGAGGTGGGAAAGTTCGGGGAGTCAGACATACCGAGTGTGGAGGCACACCAAACTACGGACACCCCCACCTGATTTAGCCCGCCGGTCGTGACTGTTGCCCGGGGTGTGGCTGCTGGGAAGAACCTAACTTCGAGGAGCCCCAAGTGAGCGTTGGGTATCAGTTAGAGGCGGCCACAGAGAGCATTCAAAAATGGAGCGACAAAGTGCTATCTGTGTGGCGCTACCCCTAATCTCGAAATTCCCCTACACCACACAACACACATCCATACACCCTCGCGTACGCGATACTGGCCAACAAATGTAGGCAAGGCTTTTCGCAATACGTCGATCACATCTTGTCGGTAGGACTGGCGAAACGTCAGCATGTCAGTACACATACACCGCCGTACAAACGAGGGGATGATATTGGTGTGGATTCTCCGCAAAACCAGATCCAAGTAGTCTGGGGCTCCAGTATGACTGGCTGATGATGGCTTAGGTTTTGAAAAATGGAATATTCCAGTTCCATTATCTTTGTCAACATTGTTATCGCCTTAACTATTACTAGCCGTTGTCTGGTTACTGGCGTGGTTTCGAGAATGATCCCTGAGGCAGGGGGCGGGATGAGAGTTGCGTTACCGATTATTAACGTTCATTAACAAATGACCATATTTCCGAGCTAAAGCGGCAAGACAAATGAACCAGTGGTCAATGGTTAGAGCTTTGCAGTTCAACAGGCTGCAGTTTGACTCCGGTTGGGTAATACCTGTGGTTGGTATGACTGAGGATTTCGGTTAATACTTAAAATTGATCATCCCAGTCTCCATTGTCTTTGTCAGCACGGTATTCTACCTCATCAACTTTATTCGTCATTGCACCAATATCATCACTATTTAGTTGCCAGACTCGGCAATTGGATCAAACCAAGAGGAAAGAGAGAAGACGGTACTGGGAACAAATATTCTGGCGGAAACTCAGCCACGTTTTACTATAATAAATCTGACGTGCTTGAGCTCCATACCGCAAACGCCAAGAACGTGTTCCTGAAAGGCTGTCACTGACGTGACAAAGTGGTCCTTGGAAGAGCTTCCAATAGCTCACCGACAGACGATTGCTGGTGAGTCACCCTTATACGTTGATGGTACGCCGAGGGTGGACAAGGACCGTATGCAGCATGTGCTGACGGGCAGTTTAATCCACGTCAACCGTTGTAATGTGCCCAATTTGTAGTCAGTTAATGTTGGAATAGGCTACATGAGGGTCGAGAGTGCGATAGATGCCTCGTAAGCTCAACCACACCCATGTTTGGGGCCCAGCCAGCTCTAAAGGGGTCTCCTACCTGAGGCGAATTTTATGCTTAGTCCTTTTCTATTAGTTTCATGTTTCTTGTATCTGTCCTGTCTATGAAATAGATAGGGTAATTTATCAGTTTCAAATATACATAAGTTGTGTCAATTGCATAAACCCCAAAAGGGATGAGCAAGAAGTTGAACTGGCAATGTCTGTAAGGTGCAGGCTTGTTTGTGCCCTTCGTAGCAATACGTAAACTGAAAACGAAGTAATACCAA
>WEDG01002016.1:0-14449 GCA_017591395.1 Schistocephalus solidus | reverse complement strand
CTCTCCCCCACCCACACAATCAGAGCACCGTCCGAGCCAGTCAGTTGTCTAATGCGGAAGTGGGCGCAGCTGCTGGTGACCTCATCAACGCGTATTACGTACACGTCGTCGTGGGGGCACGCACGCACACACCCAATCAATTCAAACGCTGTTGTCTGCGTAAAGGCTCTATGGGGACGGGTATTCATACAAATGGAAATAACTAGTACCTCATCGATGCCGGTACGAAAAATGATCCTCCCTTTGTTATGAATTTACCACCATTCTCGATGGTCGTCCGTGTAGCAACGCCTTGTTGAATCTCCAACTCAGAATTATTTAGCAAGGTTGAAAGAAGAGGAGTGTTTTGGTGTATTTAAATCGATCAAGGAACAAGAGAGAAAGATCTATGTTGGACTGAAAAAGCATCAATCGAACGTGCCCCTGGAGTGGTTAGCCTGTCAGCTGAACGTCTGACTCATCTGTCTGGTTGGGTTGACCTCCAGTCCTGTCAGGAGTTGAGACGACCTCAGCACGCACACGGCTTGTAGCTGAATCGGTAGGGCGGTTAGGGTGGCTCCTCCCGACACTTCAGGTTGTCTTGCCACCATACATCAGGAGGGAGGATAGAAATATTCGTTTACGAGAGAATATTCTACAGAAATTCGTTGGACTGCAGTAAACACTCATGAACTGCACCTGGGCTTCTTCGCGCTGACGAGGCTTCCAGCCGACTCTGTTTTTGCGTGACGCTGACAATCGGAAAGAGGCTACAGCCACCGTAAGCCACCATTGGTTTTGAATCCACCATTCTCCAGTTAGGGTCTCAAACGTCTTTCCAAGTACTAGCAAATCTGGCTAGGGATACAGGGAGGACTCCATTTGCCATGCAAAGCTGGCGCTGATATCCCAAGACTATTTCCTGTGGGACTGAGACCATTGTTGTATTCACCATTTCGGACAGGCGTTTAAAGGGCAGACATGGTAGATATTTATCAGCCAGCCATATCCAACCCCAGATGTTGTAACCCTTGATGATCAAACCCGCGACCTGGTAGCTGGAAGTCCAACGCTATAAGTATTCAGCCACGGGATCATTGTCCGTTCGGTTTCGATTGAGAATATTAATAATGATAGGTTGGTGCTCACCAAGCGGTTACGTGACTCGCTCCTCCCGTTGTGCCTTGGGCTTCACTCTCCAGCCCAGCTAGCAGCCACACGGCGGCTAGTATTATAGGCAGAAGAAAATTACCAACAAAGACAAGGGAGACTGAAATGGCCTGTTCTGGCTTATTAGCCATCATCAGTCGCTGTTCCTATTCCCTATCTAAACCGACAGGACAACGATTCTGAGGTTAGATGGTTTGAGCGTTGGACTTCTAGCAAATAGGTCGTGGTAAACATCTGTCCAACATGAAAACTGAAATTCAGCCCCGATTCCTGAATGCTTGCAGTACACTCTGTGATGTTATACTCGTTACGTGCTTGCGAGTTAGATCGGAGCTTATTTGAGAAAAATGCTCTGTGAAAAAAATCTCCTTGCTTGTAGTTTAATTTTGGGATACGTGGACTTCATTTTAGACAAACAAAACCGCAATTGCTCAAATAAGTACCCACTAGAGTGAGAAGGTGCATCATAAAGATAGGTGAGAAAGTCAAAGTCAGATTTCTAGCTGAAGGAAACCAAAGAAAATATTACAGAAATCTGAACATCTTTTTACGGCATCTAGGGAATGACATATTGGATTTTCAACGTTGGTTGATGAACGCTCAACGATCTGTTACGGGACGATTGATACCGTAACCGATCGGCGAGCGTTCATCAATCAATTCCAGGGGGTATTTGGTCAACCTCCCATACACATACACGGCAAAACAGTGAAGCAAGTCGGCGTGTGGTGACCAAAAATACTTTTCTTACCCCCTCGCGCTATTCTTGAAAGAAGAGCCGGCCCTTTGGCATCCAAATAACTTTATGAGATTAGAATTAACAGATGCATTTCAACCATCTGGACATATATTTCCGCCTTTGAAATCCATCAACGGACTCTGCAATCAGCAAGGGAGAATCTAGCTGATTCATGTGACCTCTGAAATGCCCCCGTTGGACCCTCCCAAGGGCGACAGTTTTTTTCTCCTAAATATCACCGGGAGTTTTTTTTCACTGTCTGCTCTTTTTCAACTATGTTCCACAATGTTGGCCTCGCCAACATATCGAGATACTATTTTTTGATACCACAACTCGCATGTACAAATAGGGAATTCAAAGGTGACTCACCTACATCTCCCTCAAATATACTGATACTGATACTGATACATCTCGGCCGTCGGAAAGCCTGATCAGTTGAGGTCTTCAGTTTCATTCTGAGAAGGGGATGGCAGTCTGCCATTTTCGCTAAGTCTTGCAGCCTATCGGTGAAATTCTTGGATAAGTGTCCTTGCCCTCATTCAGCCAGTCATAAACAGGGGTTAGATGCAGGACCCCCCGCTCTGCATAAATGTGGCTCCTCAGGCGCCCATGCCGCGCAAGACTTCACGTGATCACAGTTCTCGAGCTGTGGCCCGACGATGCACACAGACAACGCCCACGAACTTTTATTGACCAGTCAATGGATCAGAAGGGCACTGAATGACTCGCCCATGACATTTACTCACTTACGCCCGCGTCACCCTAGCGGACAGACGCGCGTGCACGCAGGCCCACCGTCTGCCGCGCGTCGGGGCCTCCTACCCTGTTGTTTGCACAGTTGCTTTATCGTTTCCGACCCACATACCAACATCTAACCACTTCCAAATTGTTCACACAATTAGCGAACGTTACGCGCACAGATCGGTCTTGTCGGACATCCTCGAACTCACTGCATAACAAACACAACAACCACACCTGCTGTCTCCGCAAACGCTTTCGACTTCATTTCTACTGTAACACTCACTTTGCCCGCCGTGATGACGATGACCATCACCAAACTCCCGATGCTCAGCCGGCACCGGCGCCTTCAACTCCATCCTCGCTGATTAAACCCCTACGACAAAGATTATCCCGCTTACCACTCCCGCCGCCGGTGAGAAAACTCCCAACGCCCAGACAGCCATCACCACCACCACCCTCCGCGAGAATCAATGCGGACCCGATCCCAACCTCTACTCACTGCGATCGTACATTCACATCACGCAACGGCCTGATCGGGCACTTGCGGAGCTCTCACAGTGAGGTCGGCTAACCGGCGCCAAAAGCCCTGACATACGTCCGCCGCATCAGCGAGAACTGCTCACATTCCCAAAGCATATTCAGCCACTGCATGGGTTTACAGATCTGGTAACACTTCCATCTTCAACGCTAACAAATCCCAGATTCACCAGCGTTGACACCACTGACAGCATCGTTGCCCCAAAAAAACACAACCACTATCAATATATACTGTTCATACTGTCACCGCACATGCATGTCACGCATCAGTCTGGTCGGGGCACTTTCGATTCCAAAGCATGCAGGGTAGCGAACCAGTGCATGCAGCACCAACATACAACCTTCACCCTCTCCTCAAATGCCAACACCACCCACACACATTCAGTCATCACAAGAGCATTCTCGACCACATGCGCCAACAGGAAAATCCGGGGTAAACCACTACCGACTTAACCCTGTCCCGTTACACTCTCGACAGGTACGAAACAGACACCTCTTAAGTGAGTGGGAAGGGAATTTTTCAGTTCCTTCTTGTCCTTCTCCTCCTCATCCTCTTCCTCCTCCTCCTCCTCTTCTATTTTGCCTTTGTGGCGCTTTCACGCATTTGACTCCCGACCCACCAACTTCCTGTTACGTGAAAAACTGGTGTATCGTATTGAGGGCCAGGTCGTGTGTGGCACGCTTAGACGATTTACTTAGCCCTGTCAGTCTTTTGGGCCCTGCATCAAACAGCTGACCGGCTCGGGCTGTGGACTGGGGCCTAGGAGCTGCAAAATCGAGTACGGTCAACTCTAGGGGCTGATTCCCCATGGTACTAAGTATAAATTCCTCAATAAGGGCTTGATTCCAGCACGACGCGTTAAAAGTCGGGGGCTAGAAGGTTGCGAACCGACGGTACAAATCCGACCTCGAAGTTCGCAATGTTCGTGTGTTTGTGTGGGATAGCCGCCTCGTGAACTGAGATTCGGGGTCAGTGCCTCCTGTGTCAGATCCGAGCCGTCCATTTCGTCGCATAAAAATGCTGTCCCGAGGGGGAGTGGAGGCGAAGGTGTGCTGGCGGGTTGTTTTTGCACTCATAAATAAGCTGTTTAGCTTTGTGATCTACCGCACCCAATCACGCTTCGAGGTTTACTCGACCCCGTCAGGACAGTGGGCTCAGTTGCGTGAGTGCGTTAGAAGCTACACAAGTATACTAGCAACATAAACTAATCACTGCGCAAGTGACAGTATTGCACTCGACATAATGTGGGGCACATGGTGGATATTAGCTCATAGGACAGCTAAACTATCATTAAATTAACGGACGATCCATCTTGATGGAATGTTTTTAGAATAACTCCGTAACCATGAATTCGAAGTACTCATAGGAAGATTTAAATCTAGAGGCTGAGGAAAGTTGCTGGCCTCGTAAGGTATCGGAAAAAAACGGGAGGACTTGTGATTGTTTCAGGGAGGACCGGCACGTTATGAGGATTAAAATGCCATTGAAAATTGATTAAATACGCCTTTTTGAAAACGGGGATGAACTTAAGAGGTTTTTCTTATTAGACTTCGGGCATGTTGCGTCCATGCAAGAGGCAAAAATCTATAGGGGAATAGGCCACTTTACAGGTCTGGTGCAAACTGATGATTACTCCGCTGGAAACCCAGCTCTCAGTCGTGTCTCTTCACCACCAGGCGAACCTCTGGGGGGGGGGGGGGGGGGGTTTCACCGAGCATGGAGCACTGGGATAAGGCCCTTAGGTGCTTTCGCAACGGACAATCGGCGAAGAGGTCAATGCCAGTGCGTAACCCTTCCTCTCTGTACAAACGTACAGGAAAGCCATTTGACCTAACAGTGAAAACATCGCAAGAGGTGATAAACGCGTGAGCTGTGAGCCACTGGAATCATGATTCATGGACCCCCAGTCTACTGACAAGCCATCATTGCATCAAGGGCCAAAAATCTTCTATGAAGAGGGGAGCTGTTAATGGTCATGCTTATGCGATAGCATAGTGCCTTGCATATGAATTATTTGTATTTGATGTTGTCTCTGATGATGGGTCCGAACATAAACCCTAAACATCAGCCGAATAATATTCTTGTTCCAACGATCGCGTCTACTTCTTGTCATTTTGACGAATGAAACCGAGCCCTGGTTATACTATTTTAAATTCAATGTCCACAAACTTCCGATTTCCAACATATTTCGCGCCTTTTTCCTTATGAATTAATGGCAGAAATGTAGTCGACTCGAAGGAGTTACCATCAAGATTTATTAGGACAGCAGACGGGAATAGGAAAACCTGGAAATAAAGATCACTTTGTGCTCAGGTTAAGTTTAAATGCAGGGTTATTGCGAAGTTTTGAGTAAGGGGTTGCCTGAGGAAATGTGCGTATTTACCACGCTGGAATTTAGCGAAAGGCAACTCCTCTTACTGGCAGCGTTCAAATTCCCATATCTTCCCTGTATTTTTATATAAAAGGTAAAATTATTATTAAGCACCGAAATACATTGCTTGACAAAATGTCAATGTTGACAGTTGAATAATTGACTTTTAATCTACCCTCGCAGTTGGTTAACACTTTCCAGTTAATGCAAACCGTTCAGGTTTTAACACTTCGGCGATTTACGTACATGTTAACGAATCTAAAACAGTTGATTCGCCAGCCCGTTAATCTATCCAAAGAAAACCAGATTTCTCTTCATAATTGCTAACATAATATTAAGGAGGGCTTAAACGATTTCCCTAGTACTCTGTAGATGGTAATAACTAGTCATGTTATTTTTTTATGTTCATCTCGGGTGGTGCTATCTCCCTTAAAATGGTCAAGTTTAGATGAGCTCGTGGAATATTGAACTTGTCTAGTAGATAAAAAACTCAACCGGCAGTGGTTTAGATGAGTTGTGACGAACATCCCACGAACCTTTCCAACAGAACTAGTTCTACTTACATTTGACAATGTATACGGTGAACCACTACGCACACTTCAGTAGTGACTTACAATTTTCCTTACTTGGAAGAAATTGAGTAACTTGGTATCCTCGCATTGAATGCCAAGCTACAAAATGCCGCCGCCTTATTTGGTACATGGTCAGCCCGAGGAGTTCCTCTGGACCTTAAAACATTGTGACTCCTTCTAAATGCTCTTAGTTTTCGCTAAGCAATTACGCATTCATTAAGCCTGATCTCTTGATATTGGGTTAGGAGCGTTGCCAACCTGCTTGTCTAAACAGTGGTGACCTAATGTCTCTCAAAGAATGCTGAAAGACTATTGGCACAAAGGCGTTGCTATGGAGTGATGTCATCTTCAGTTGCCAATTATTTGGACTGAAAGTGGTTCAACAATAACATAAACGCGCCTGTACCTGTTTTGAAAAACCTCGACATAAGGGTGCATTTTCAACTGGTCACACTATCACGGTCACGACAATTATTTGAATTAAAGACGCAGAGAAATGCAGAAGAGAGGAAAAAAATGCAGAAAGGTATTTGGTTGGATCCTTGTCACCCTGCTATTCCTCATTGTTACGTATCGGCTGTCGAGTATTTTCATAACCACGGAGGCGCCCGTTCACCGAACCCTACAAGTGTCGCATTCACAGTTGTCGGCAGAGACGCTGAAGTACCTTGACATATATTACAATCGATACTGCGCCCGGCTGGATCCAAGCCATAACAGGTATGGTTATGCTTCTGTCATTCGACAGATGCAGTGGATCTCAAACATCACTGAAAAGGTACGCTGAACAGCAGATTGTGTGGTTCCTTTAAAATTAATTGACATTAACACTGCAAATTATTTGGGACTATCACGTTTCAGTAGACTTAGGTGGACATCTTTTTTGCATAAAATGATCTTCAAAGTGTTCTAGGACTCCGGGCTATCCAAAGTAATTAAACGCGCAGCATGCATTTCAACCCTAAAATATCACCTGAAAACGTAGCCTCTATACAGCCGTCAGTATGCCCTGTCAGCAACTATTCACTAGTCTTTAGCGTATGCCGTATCCAAGCCAATTTACGGATAGTCATTTAGCTCCGGTTACCTATAAGTTTAATTTCATATAGAGAGCCTTGCTTAACCTTAAAAATAAGGTGCTTGATTTATGACCTTCAAATCACATACTTAGCTCTCATATTAAAAAGATGTTATAAACGACCCATAAAATTTTGCCATGGATGTCGGCCATGTTTATTGCTCCAACAACAATAAACGAGCGGATACGATGCTGTATGAAAGGATGTTTCATGGTTTTAAACAAACTTAAGTATTTACTTTCTTCAAAAGGGGAAATTCGAAGGAGACGTGATGTGCTACCCAATGAGTACAAGTATGAATATCTGTATGCATTATTTTATAACACATATCAATATATATGAGAGCACATATATAAACCGGAGTTTTCACCGAAAGAAACGGGGCCAACAAAGAATTAGCAGTTTTTAATGAAAAAATCACGATGTGTAAATCGAGGGATTTGCTCATTCATGAAAAAATATGAAAGTTGAACTACAATCGCCAGGACCGTTCCAAAATCTGATGTTCACATTTACTTATATAATACACTGTTAAAAAATTTTAAATCCGGTTTCGATTAGGAAGGATTAATTAATTGGAATCGTAATATTATCGTTCAGAATAAGCCCAAAATATTTCAGTCACCTCATGATGCCGAGTACTAAATGCACTTTCTTCGGTCGCCAGCAAAAACTGTACCCAGTACAAAATTATTAGTTAAATATTATGAATATTTATATTGATTCTCAGGGCCCTTATAAATTCAGTTAGATTTTAAAGGAAGCATGCTCGCAAATATCCTCAATTGTGTCCAGTTCGTAGAAAATAACGGGGTATTCTTCAAATTTTATATTTTAAAGAAGGTATGCTTAGGTTTTAAAAAGGTTTCTCAATCCCTACTTATTTGTGAAGCCAATTTGTCAGTGCATGTTCCCTTAGGATTTACATTCTACAGCTGTATACTTTCTAGGAAAGTAAACTCATACATTCCTCCATAAATCGAGCAGATACTATGTGGGGATCGCAGAATTTTACAATGGATGTGGACTATGCAGTTTACTTTAAGAGAAACATTAAAAACGGACAGGTGCGTTATTTTTCAGTTTATTCAGTATCTTTGGTTGATAGGCAATGCCTTATATAAAGGAACGAGGTTGGCTAGCTTCCACTGTGATGGCAGTCTCCCGGTTCTCAGTGACAGCTCAAAGAAAATTGAAAGAGATTTCGCCAGCTCCGTCAATCCGTATTTGTTTACGTAATTTATTTCATTGCTCCTTATATTCGGCGAATGTCTTTGAATCATGACAATGTAAGTACTTTTTCCACAGCCTCTGCTTCTTCTTCATGATCTTTTTTGTCATCGGAGTGACCCATGGCGATCTAGCACCTGGTTTTACTATTTTCATAGAGCAATATAATTAGACTAGATGCTCTATAATCCTCCGAAAATACTGCCAGAAATCTTCTAAATCTGTCAGGTTACTGACCAGGGTTGCTCTGAGACAACAGGTCTCATTGTGTTAAAATCACCCGTCGAATCCATCGCACGGAGGCTGGTGAACCAGTGCCTGGGGCTCCGACATACAGTCGACGCGCCCACCTTCACTGCCCTCACTGCTCCCGCACATTTACACACCGCATGGGCCTATTAGGACACATGCGCCTCCATGACAACCTCCGGTAAACCACCGGAGGCTAAGCTACATCAGCGCACACTACCTAGAACAATGCATCGACAACACCCTCACAATCACCATTTACCAGAGTATATCACGGTTTCCTAGAAACCGTGGTCGGGAAGTCTGCCAATCTGACGCTTCCACCAGACCACGCCGTCGGCTCAGTGTATGTGCTGTGTGTGTCGAGTGGCTGACCAGTGGACTGGGAGTCAGACGGCGATGGCTGCTCCCTATCCCCTGAGTTTGTGAATCCTGGTGTGTGCGTTATGGGGGCCAGGTCGTGCTCTGGCGCGCGAAGACGGTTACGCCGATCCGCCTGAACATTTCTGTTGTCGTGTGAATAAGCCTAGTGACTGCGGGCAAGTATCAAAAATCATGTTGTTTCTGGGGTTTGTGGAGAGGAAACAAAATCGCAGTCAGTATCTTCTGATCAGCGTGAGGGGTAGTGGCCACCGATTTATTTGATTGTATGCAGTAGCTGAATTGGTGGCTTGGACCATGGTAACTGCGGGGCCTGTATGAAATCCTTCTGGGCGCATAGGATGGGTTTCCGTCGGCTGATTGCAGTCGCCTCTGTCGTAGCCAGCAGAAGTTGTCCAAGGGCTAAATGAATCATAGGAGGGGTCATTGTTAAGCACCCGGAAGGCCTCCGCTGTATGTACGCAGTGATCTGTGTCTAATGTATGCGTGGGAATATAATTTTTTACTTTGTTTATTCGGCCCTTTGCTATCTAAACTGGAAAGTGTTCTCGTAGTATTTTAAAAAAAGCTGGTTCGGGGAGCAGATAAAAGGAAAAAAATGGTCATGAGGTGGTCTGGGCTGGCAGTTTGCCCTTGCCCTCTTCGTATAGGATGGGAGCAGTCGGGAACGGTTCAAAGCATTCAACCCTTTTCCGACGTCCAAGCTGGCTTATTTTGGAACTCCGAGTTGTGTCAACTTACAGTATATTCCTATCTCATGAAATATCAAGCGAAATTCTGAAATGTGTTTTCAATTTGAACAAATTATTTAAGTGGGGTTGACAGATTTATTATCGTACAGTCTCATCCCAAGACATTTCAGTCACGTGCGGGTGCCATCTTTCGAACGAGCTCCTGTCCGACCGCTCTGTAAAAATGGCTGCTTAGATAGTATGATTTTTTGTCCATTTTCAGTGGCCTTCTAACTACAAATATATTTCATAGAAAACATGCACGAAAATATTCCTTCGTGTACTCGTTTGGTGGAAAATCACGTCTTCTGCTAATTTTTATACTTGGAGAAATGGTAGCTTTCAGCTTTCAAATGCTTTGGAAATTGCCCGATAATTTTGAACCCTCCCTGCCGTTACACTTGCATTCAAGGTTTAAAATCTGCATGTTGCATACATTATGTCTAAGAGAAATCAAACCTTTTCATCCACTCTGACGAAGAGGTTACATAGTTCAAAGAAAATGTTTTCAATGCATGTGGATCATTTTGTATACTTTAAAGGCAACCTTAATAAATAGAAAAATAGATGGGATCACTCGAGAATAGTAAATAAAGAGCATTTTATCCTTTTCAGACGTGAGCAATAAGCTACCAGATTGCTGTTTACTTACATAACGTATGCGACCGTAAACTTCGTAAAATGTTTTCTGCTACTTTTTGAAAATATTTATATGTAAATCATTGCTTTTTTTCTTGAGAATCCTGTGGTAACAATGCAATAAGAATTTATTGAAAACATGCTTCAGGTATTTTTTTATGTAAAAATATTGAGGCAGTTATTAAGCTCAGTCTCAATGGCTTCTCGCCCACCGACATCGCTTCTAAGATGAAAGTGGCCAGTTGAACAGTTAACACCTTTATTGACCGTTATAAGAAGTTTGGCTGCATCGACAGGAAACCTGTTAGTGGAAAACAACAAAGAAATTCTAACCCCTCGTCTTCTGAGGAATGTCCGAGATCGTTTTCGTTGCAATCTAGTCCGGAGCATGAAGAAGCTGGCTTCGGAACTTGAGGTGTCGAAGCGCACGGTCAGGAATGTCTTGAAAATGACCTGAAGGCTAAGTCAAGGGTTAGGACAAAGAAGCATCTCGCGACTGAGGCTGTGAAAGAGAAGAGATTTGAAATAATGAACATAATCGTAAACTTACTCAAGAAAGGACCACACAAGGTACTCTACTCCAACGAAAACCTCTCCACGGTCAATACGGTGTCCAACAGTCGCATAAATCGCGACATAAGCCGCCTGAAGGTCAACAAGTTACCTGAGAGTGGTAAGTAAAAGTTTCGCACCAAACATTCTTCGTCTGTGATAGTCCTTGGCCTGCTTTCCTCAGACGGCAAGCTTCATCAAGGCTGGGGGTAAGGTGAACACAGAACTGTACCTGGTGGTTCTTCAGAAACATTTCAAGCCTTGGATAGATTCCAACTGCGCTCCAGACGGCAATGTGGTATTCCAGAAAGATGGTGCACCTCCACATACGCCACAGAAGACAAAGAATCAGTTGGAAAACCGAATGCTTATTTCTGGATATGTGGTTACCGTCTTCACCAGACATAAATCCTTTTGAATACAACATTTGGATTTATGTGGCGGGGAAGCCGTGCAACAAGCCTCACAACAGCATCGAGGCCCTGAAGGTCTCCATTGCTAGAGGGTGGACAAGACGTCACCGGATTACATCAGGAACACGTGTGCCAAGTTCAGACCGAGAATCGAGGAAGTCATTGCTAACGATGGCTCTCATATTGAACAGTTTCTTTCTAATATGAACTTTGAGTCTGTTTTGTGAAACACATTTGTTTCCCCAGTTACTTGATTTAGATCTGGGTCAGTCTGTAGATCAGATCATTCAGATTACGAAATTACCGATCGCATACAATACGCGTTTTTTCCTTTTAAACTACTTGTAACGTATAAGCATTCAAATTAATTTTTGCCTTTGCTTATTGCCACTGGACTTAACGAATTTCAAACATCGCATTCCAATGTAGACGGCCGAAAGTTATGTCCCACTCATCTATTACGACAACAGATTCCTCTGGCACAACGTATCCTCCGGTGGCTGTCAATACCCTTGCAGATTCTCTTCGAATTTTTCGGATTATCCCAATGCTATTCTGGCCGTGTTCACTGAAGCTCCACCCGATGGAGCACTGCCGAAACCCGGCAACCAGACATGGGCCCTGGAAACCGGAGAGGCCCCATTCACTATGCCTTCCATTCCGTCGGCTGTTCAGGAGCATGTAAAGTTTATTAATTTTGAAACAATACTAACGCATAACTCTCTTTTGAAAGAAGCCTTTTTAATTCCATGTGACGTCACATTTCCGGAAACATTTTGACCTCCAAGCGTATTTTGCTAGGAGTGCAAATGACAAGAAGCAGACAGCTGTTTCACGGTTGTTACCGATCATCAGTATGGCATATGCCTTGTGCAGTGGGGTATATACAGAAGTCAAACGAGCGCGTGATCCTCACTGGTGTGGTTAGGATCTCAATCGATCCCATTCTGTCCACCCAACAGCCTGCGGACAGAATAGGATCGAGTGGGCTCCTAAACACATCAGCGAGGGTCACGCGCTTGTTTGAATTTCAAACTCCACCTACCGTTCCGGTCACGTTGACGATTTTCAAACTGCATGCTGTCTAATTAAAAGCACACATTTCTCTACGCCATTTGGAAGATTTCGCATAGTGTTAATAAATTTTATCTGACTGAAATAGACCAAGTTACATACTTTCTATGCGGTGATCACCTCTTCTTCTAAAGAAGATGCTTGAAGACTCTCATAATCACTTACTTTATTAAGAAGAAACCCACTTTTTGCGTTGTAATTCGAAGAAGACGCAAACTACCTCCAAATTAGTACAAAAAGGACTTTTTATGTATGTTTCTCACGAAGTATACTTGAATTTATGAGGTCATTGAAATTAAATTGTAAAAATTTATATTATTTAAGCCGGCATTTTCCCAGAGTATAGGTTTTGCAGGCAGCCAGATAGAAGCTCGTTAAAAAGCCCACATCCCGATGTGACGGAAATATCTTTAGATTAAACTTAATGATAGTTAATATTACAGCCTTACCTAAGTATTACTTTCGAATCAAAAACACATTTCAGAATTTTAGTTAACATTAAACGTGATAACTAATCCATTGTAGTAAGTACAGAAAACTTTTCCGATAATTGGAGTGTCAGTGGGATATCATGAGGCATTTTGCAGAGACTAAGTTTTGGAAAGCACTCCGGTGGCTAGCTTCTCTGAACAGGTGAACAAACGTCACAGAAAGGTATCATTGGGTCGCCGGAGCGTTCAGCTGTCTCAAGAAATATGTTCAGAACAAAATAAATTGTACGATAGAAGGTTTTTTGGTATTCGATCGTGGCTGAAGAGACGCTGAGATGTCCTGGAAAAGTACTGACAATTTTTTTGACTTGGAGCCACAAGAAATGAAATCATGTTGGGTGGAAACCGAATAAATCATTCTGAAAAACTTGAAATTATCTAATTGATGTAATCCAGTGTTTTTTGATAAAATACAGTACTGAGGTCACTGAAACAGATGCTGACCGCGTCAAGAGGAATGCTGAGGAAGTTATGCGGTCTGCAAAAAACCATGTTTGTCAAAATTTTCTGCCATTCACCAGGACGCATCCTCTATTATTGTTCTCAGCCATTTTCCCATTTTTAGTCACCTTAAATCCTGTATCTCTGGTCCCATAATGGACGGCTTTTCCCATTCAGTATCAATTTTTGAAGGTATTTTACCAATTCTATGTAGTTCAAAATATTCCTGACAACAAAAGGCGACTCCCATGTTCCTTGGATTTACGGCGTCTTCGTGGCCAATGAGGAGCCGGAGAAGCTTATTCCACCGGAGCAGCAAAGGCGAATTTTGAATGAGGATAACTATCGCTGGCTACCAAAATCTCATGCTGGACGCAGAAAGAAGGCAGTTGCCCTAATATCCAACCCATTTGCCCGCAACGGCAGAATGCAATACATAGAAGAATTGGCAAAATACACGGACGTAGGTTCAAGTTAATTTTTCCTCTATCGGTTGCTATCGAACTACATTTAGCCCTTTGTTCGTAAATTTGAACCACGAGAAGTCAAGTAGTTTCTTCGTCCAGCTCCCTTTTTTCGTCATTAATGAATTTAGCGTAAGGATCTAATGTTTTCCACCACGTTCTTATTACTATGAGCTTCCCTACTTATGTAATTTGAGTAGACATGTAATACTGCTATTAGAATCCGATTGGTCGGCCTTGGGTGGCTGTATGCATTAGTGCCAAGTTTCTTAGCTTTGTTTAGGGTTAGGGTTAGCCTTGAGCTTAGGGTTAGATTTGGCTTACGGCTATTAAGTCGCTAGAAATTTAAGCAATCCCGTAGCTGATCAGTTTGCTACGAAAAACTGTTTTTCGAATTGCACGCTGCTTCGTAAACGGAATTGTTGTACAGGAATGAAGTTCGTCATAGTTATTATATTTCCTGTTTTTACCTCTACATTTCCCTACTTGTTATTATTTTTCCCACTCAAACGACCCCTTATCACCACCATTCCCGTAGTACATGAGAACTTGCAATTGGTTTGCAAAGTGGCTGCACTTATTACATACTTGCCGA